>PJEM01013578.1:0-12245 GCA_004023845.1 Helogale parvula | reverse complement strand
TCTCTCCTGTTAGACCTATGAATGCAAACATGTGGTATCTATCCTTCTCTGCCTGATTTATCTCGCTTAGCATGACACCCTCAAGGTCCATCCACTTTGTTACAAATGGCCATATTTCATTCTTTCTCATTGCCATATAGTACTCCATTGTATATATATACCACATCTTCTTGATCCACTCATCAGGTGATGGACATTTAGGGTCTTGCCATGATTTGGCTATTGTAGAAAGTGCAAGAGAGAGAAAGAGAAAGAGAGAGTGTGTGTGTGTGTGTGCAAGTGGGGGAGGGGCAGAGGGAGAGGAAGACACAGAATCTGAAGACAGGCTCCAGGCTCTGAGCTGTCAGCACAGAACCGGACATGGGGCTCGAACTTGTGAATTGTGAGATCATGACCTGAGCTGAAGTTGGACGCTCTACCAACAGCCACCCAGGTGCCCCTGGGTGTTGATTTCTACTGAAGTTTTAATTTCATTTGTCTGAAGAAGGGCTTGGTTGAATTTAAAAGCACCTGCTCTGATGTTGTCTATTTAAGTAATCTGCATTTGCCAGCATTCTTTTAATAGGAGGGTTGCAGGTTGGTGCCAGATGGACGCACCTGATCAGGTGCCAGAGATGTCAGGTGTTTTGTCTCCTCAGAGCATTCTTGAGCATCGGTCCAGATCCAAGAGCTCAGAAGTCTCAGAGAAGTAGCCCCATGTTTGCGCTTGAAAACTTTTCTTTTTCTGCTCAAGGAGCAAAGATTTATAAATGCTAGACTATTTCAGACATACAGAGAAGTACAGAGAAGAAAATAACAAACACCCATGGGTCAACTATTTAGATTTAACCAAAGTGAATATTTTGGTCCCATTTATTTCAGCTTAAAAACTATGAATGAAGGTATCATTGAACACTTTGTCCCTCATGTCATTTTCTTATCTCCCTCATCAGGGGATACCTGTAATCTGAAGCGGATAAACATGTCTTTCCATATGTGTGTGCAAACCTAGAGAGTGTTTGCTATTAGTGTTTTAGTGTTTTGAAGCCTTTTATGAACAATATTATATTTTACATATCCTCCCACAGCCTGTTATTTTCCTCAGTAGTGTGTTACTGAGGTTGATTTATGTTTAGCTCCAGTTGATTTCACTGTTTTATAGTATCTATTTTTCAAATGTGTAAAATTTTACCTATCCATAATCCAAATGGTGGGCACCTTTTTGTTATTACAAGCAACGAAGGATTGAAGATCCTTGCACATATCAGAAATTTTCTCATATTACCTCTACCCGTAGGTAATTTCTGAGAGATAAGATTGGCATCTTCAGTATCACTAGAGATCGCCAGTGCATTCTGCAAAATGACTGAGTATTTTGCTCTCACAGCAAAGAATCAATAATGCAACTTTCCTGCCTTCTTTTCCAATCTTGTCTTGTCCCTTTTTGCTTACAGGATCGGTGTGAGATGGAGTCACTGTTTTTTTCCATTTGTATGTATCTTATTACTTGGGAAATTGAGCATATTTTCATGTTTATTAGCCATTTGGGTTTCTTTTTAATTGGGGTGTGTTTTTTTTCCTTATTGATTCGTAGGCATCATAGATCTGAAGTTTTGAGTCTCCTAAAATCATTGCAGATTTTTACCAGTCCAGTCTTTATTTTGTCTTTTAAACTTATAAATTAGGTCTCATAATTTTTAAAAATGAGAGTTTATTAAACTTTTTCTTAACAGGCCTTGCTTTTTGTATCTTTCAAAAGAACGCATTTCCTATCCCAATGACATAAAGGAAGACCCCTACGAGTTTAAAGGTTTGCATTTCGCACTTAGATATTTATACCATCTGGAATAGCTTTTGTATGTGACGTGAACTAGGGATCTACTTTTCATGCGAAGAGTCACTTGCTTCACATTGGCGAATGTAAATCACTTAAATAGACAACATTTTCCTCACAAATTTACAGTGATTCCTCAGTGATACACTTCTTTCTGAAATCTCTTTGGTTCCATTAAACTATTTGTTTATCTTCATACTTTTTCATGCTGGTTTGGTGGTTTGTTTCACATTAATGTAGATTTGTAAGATTTGATTTCTGAGGGTAAGTCCTTGTTTGTCTTTATTATAATGCTCTTTGTTCTTCATTGGCCTTTATCCTCAGATAAAAGATTTGAACTCAGCTTGTCATGCTGTACAAAACATTTCACTGATTCCACTGGTTGATTAGAGTTGTATTGAATTTACAGATCAATTTAGAGCAAATCAGCCTTAGATAGGTAATCTTCCTATTCATGAATATGGTATAGCTTTTCCATTTATTTGGGACATAGTTTAAGTCATTCAGTGAAGTTTTAAAACTTCTACATAACTGTCTTGCCTATTTTGTTTGACATTCCTGAGTGCCTTATCAAAATAAAAAAGTATTTTGAGTGGGATAGATGGCTGTAGCTGTGGAGCAGTGCACAGCCTTGTCACTACCCAGGGTCAAATCCTGGCTCTGATCAGGTACATTTGACTCAACCTCTTCTTTTTTAAAAATGTATTTTTATTGAGATACAATCGATAAATAGCTCAAATTGGACATACAGCTATAAATTTAAGGTATGCATCGTGTTGATTTGGTGTGTTCATATATTACAGTGTGAGGACCGCCATACTGTTACCTGACACCTCTTATCCCATCACGTAATTATCATTCCTGTGTTGTGGTGGAAAGAAGTAAGATGTAGTCTCTCAGCACTTTTGAGGTTTATTATAGAGCTTTGCTGCCTGCAGTCACTCTGCTGTGCATTCGGTCCCAAGGACTGACTCATCCATTAGTGTTAACCTTCTACCCTTAAGCCACACATCCGCTCCCCCCGCACCTCCCAGCCCCTGGTAACCCCTGCTCTGTTCTCTAGTTGTACACATTTGGCTTCTTTAGGCTCCATATGTATGTTATATCATGCACATTTGTCTTTCTCTAGTTTATGTCCTTATGCTCCATCCATGTTAATAATGGCAGGATTTCCATCTTTCTCATGGCTGGATAATATTCCAGAGTGTGTACGCGCACGCAGGTATGTGTGTGTGTATTCACACACCACAGCTTCTTTATTTACTCATCTGTTGATGGACATTTATGTTGTTTCCATATCTGATGACTGTGAACAACACTGGGGTGGGGGGCAGGCATCTCGTTGAGATCCCGTTTTCATTTCCTTTGGATTCATACCCCGAAGTGGGGTGGCGGGATCATACGGTAGTTCTGTTTTACTGTATTTTTTTAAAGGTTTGTTTATTTTTGAGAGCAAGACAGAGCATGAAACAGAAGGGGCAGAGAGAGAGAGAGGGAGGGAGACACAGAATCAAAGCAGGAATGAGCTCCTCTTTTAGCACAGAACCCGATGTGGGGCTTGAACCCACAAACAGCAAGATCATGACCTGAGCTGAAGTCGGACGCCCAACCAACTGAGCCACCCAGGTGCCCCCGGTAGTTCTGTTTAAAATTTTTGTGGAACGTTCATGCCGTTTTCCTTACTGGATACTCAGCCTTCTTAACTATAAAGTGGTGATAGCCGTGTCCACCCTGCTGGTCTTCAGGGGACGATTGAACATCATAGGCTCATTGAAGAATCGTCTCCTTTTCTCCTATTCCAAATGGGGAATGGCTTAAATTATCACCAAAACACATCTATCATTAAGATTATCTTTTTGTTATTTTCCTCTGCGGTAAGATTTAATAACCTCGCGAATTTCCTGACAACATTGTTTTCAGCATGCGTGATGTCTTCTGGCCTCAATCTTTGTCCTTCGGGGACTTCTCTTTCCAGCCCATTATGATTCTGCAGTTTTCCTACTAGTGTCTTCAGTAGAACGGGAAGCTTGGGACCTTTCAGCACACAAGAAAGAGGGTTTTTTGTTTTGTTTTGTTTTTTGTTTGCTTGTTTTAGCATTTGACAGTGATCTGAGAAATGGAAACGCATCATTATGATGTCCACACTGCTATAAGTAGAGTCTTTATTATAAAATACCAATCTGTGTCACACTTCTGGCTTCAACGTCTGGTAGGCTCGTCAGGTGGGACCTGGTCAGCCTGAGTCCTGTCTTCTGAGCCACCTGTCCAGTATTGCACTTGCCCCACACTATTTTGCTTCCCCAGAGATTTTCTCTCCTCCTGGCCCGGGCTTATGCTCTTCCCGTGCCTGGGATGCCCTTTCTCCTAGATCTTAGGAGCCTTGGACATTTCACTTCAAATGGTCTATTCCCTGGTATCTCCCCTTCCTGTGTCCCTAACTGTATACCCCCCAGGTCAGAGTTAATTTCTTCCAGCTTTGTTTGCCCAGAGCACTTTAAAAAATTGTTTGATGGGTAAACCAGGAGGACATTCTGCTAAGTGAAATAAGCTTGACAGAGAACGACAGATATTGTATATGTATCACGTAAATGTGGAATCCTAAACAAAGAAGATCGAAAAAAGTGAAGTTCAGAGAAAGAGAGAGTAGCTGGGGTGGGGGCAGTGGGGACATGTTGGTCAGAGAGTATGAACTTTTAGTTAGAAGGTGAGTAAGTTCTGAGGATCTAATGTAAAACATGGTGACTGAGGTTAACGATACTGTAATACCTACCTGAAATTTGTAAGAAGAATAGATCTTAACTATTCTGAAGTAAAGAAAAGGGGAATAGAAAAAGTAACTATGCAAGGTGATGGGTGTATTAGTTGATCGCAAGAATCAGTTCAGTGTATACATGACATGGCATACTTTAGATGTATACAAATTTATTTGTCAGTTATACTGCATTGTAGCTGAGGAAGGGAAAGTGAGTCCCAAGGGCATAGGAGCATTGACCTCCTGTACGTCAAGACTTAACATTGCTTGTTAAGGTCTAAGAAAGAAGTAGGCTTTCTGTAAAAGGAAGGGAGGAGACAGAGAAGCGAATATTATGGCCCTAGTCTTATTGGTGTTGTGATTATGCCAGCTTTACTATCAAGAACGAGACAGTGTTGTGATGGATGATTACATACATATTAAAATTTTCAACCATAGAAGAATTATTTGCTGAACAGAAAGCTTTTTATAGTAAAAAATTACTTAGAACACTCACTCATCTTTCCATTGAACAAATTCGTTGAGCACCTACTACGTGTCAGGCATTGATCTAGGCTCCCTGAAAAGGCAGTGTCCCTGCACCCATGGAATTTATCTTCCCAGAGCTTTATGGCTGTTCATTTATGATCCTGCTCTGAGATCCACACTGGGCAGTGTCTTGTTCATATTTCTACGTTTTCACTGCTGACTGCAGGCAATTCCACATAGAGGAAAAAGTGTGACCTGAAGGCATAGGAGGTGCCGAAGTGACTACAAAGTAAATGATCGTGATGCATTAGCCCCAAACATCCCAGGAGCTGAGTGTTATACACAGTTTACTTCTTTCCATTTGGCCAATACCCTGAGGTCCGATTGCTGTATTTTGTACAGAGGTGAAGGGGGAGAGCTCGGGGTTTGGCGTGATTGTGTTTGCATCGGTGACTTACCGCCTACCTGCCTACTAGACCTGGACTCCATCCTGAGTCCTGGCTTCCTCGTCTGAGTAGTGAGTATGTGCTGCCTCTTGCTGCTGTAACAGATGACCACGGATGTATTAGCTTAAAGTGACACATGCTTATTATTTCACATAAGTTACATGTTCTAGAGGACCGAGGTCCAGAAGGGGTCTTACCGGGTTAAAATCAAGGTGTGTAAAAGCTGGATTGTGTTTTGCTGTGAACTAGGGTGGAAGAGGCCTCCTTGCCCTTTTCAGCTTCTCGAGGGTCCTGCCTCCCTTCATTCTTTGGTTCATGGCTCCCGTCTTCAAAGCTAGCCACATTGCGTCTTCGAATCTCTCTCCCTCTCTGAACCTCCTGCTGGTTTCTTATGAGGGCACTCACTTGTGATCACATTGAGCCCAGTCAGAAAATTCAGGATAACTTTTCCACATCAAGGTCCTTAATCACATCTGCAAAGTCTTTTTCGCCACCAAGGGTCACATATTCACAGGTTCCTGGTATTAGGGCCTGTGCATCTTGAATGAGGGCGGGAGGAGCCGTCATTCTGCCGAGCAGCTCCGGGTGGTATGGGATCACGGTACCCTGGCTTTTCTATTGGGCCTCCAGAAGGGTCCCAGGAGAGCTGGCACTACTTCCCAAAAAACGTCCAGAATTCCATGTCCTCACCGAGCCTCCGTTCTAATCAGGGGAAACAGACGATGAAAATTAAAGGAGAGGGACTGCTGTTTCCCCCTGCTGGCCCTGGGCTGGTGCAGCACTGGCCCTGGCAAAGACGCCTGTGCACTGACCAGACGGACTCATTTGCCCCTGTCCTGCTTATTTAAATAAAAGACGACCATCACAGGGGGGAGGCACATTGCCCTAAGTAACGTTGTTGAAATCCCACGGCTGCAGAGATTGAAGATGCATGCTCAGTTCATGTATTTCTTAAGAAAAATGAAATGCACTCTAGAGATGGGAGTCATGTTGAGTACAGGGGCCAAGTCGTGGCCAGCTCAGGCAGGGAGATGGCACCCTCCGTCTTACAGGTTCCCATCTCTCATCGGTAATGTCGTATGCCGTAGAAATGATACTAAACTAACACAAGGACCCCCAAAACACGAGGTGGTGACCAAGGTCTCCAGCAAAGAGAAGGAAGTGAGAAAGGGGAAGGAAAGAAGTGCCCTGATGGGAGAATCAAACACATCCCTCTACTGTGAGGCATGAATGGAAGCTTCTGATTTGTATTGAGAGAAACAGAAGGTTTTTTGTTTGCATCATTTAACTGAACTATGAACGTTTGGTGCCTTCCAGCTTCAGAATAAGACTTGACAGTGAAAAAATTTATGTCAGAAGTTTGCATCTAGTTCTTATGCAGTATAAAAGAATTATTATTGTTATTTTTTGCCTTTCAACACAGTTTTTGTGGAAGAAAGAAGCATACTGGCGGTGGGGGGGGATTCTGGGTGGCTCTGTCAATCTGGCTCAGGACATGATTTCAAGGTTTGTGAGTTTGAGCCCCATGTTGGGCTCTGTGCTGACACATTGGAATCTGGAGCCTGCTTCAGATTCTGTGTCTTCCCCTTTCTCTCTCTCTCTCTCTCTCTCTCTCTTTCTCTCTTTTTCTCTGCTTCTCCCTTGCTTGTGCACTCTCTCTCTCTGTCTCTCTCAAAAATTAATATTAAAAAAGAAACATTTTAAAATGCACAGTGGACTGTACAATAAGTTACTTGAAATCTTGTATCTGTTCTTTCTGTAAACCTTTAGAGATGACTTTAATAAGACTTGAAATATACATTTTGCTCACATTTGAAGTTAGTGAAATAAAATTTAAAGTTAAAAAAAAAACCCCTAAAAGCTGTAAACGATATAATATATTGGAGGCTGTTGACTGTGATGGACAAAACTCAAGGGAGGGAAGGAGAACCGGGAGTGTTAGGTAAGATGTTGCCCACTGAAACAAGGTGGATATGCTCTCTGAGAAGGTGACATTTGAGATGTAAATTGTTTAGCACAGTGCCTGGCACAGAGTGAACACTCTAAAATATAGATTAAAAATTAAGCTAAATACATAAATAGGTAATCCACGCCCTTACTGTCACCCCACCACCCATAAAGCAAAATC
This sequence comes from Helogale parvula, assembly GCA_004023845.1. Taxonomy (NCBI): domain Eukaryota; kingdom Metazoa; phylum Chordata; class Mammalia; order Carnivora; family Herpestidae; genus Helogale; species Helogale parvula. Next base: position 4,638 of record PJEM01013578.1, on the reverse strand, counting down.
CTGGTCTTTCTGGATGGTAACATTCATTGAAATTCACTGGGCTTTTGCCAAGAGGTACTCTTGACTTTGGAAGGGCTATTTCAGTATGGAGTGTGACATACCAGAAAATGAAAATACTATGATAGATTTTCCTCCCCCTTGGCTCTCTTTTGGAATAGCAACAACCGGGAGGCCAGTCGCTCAGAGCAGGGAAAGTAGGTTTCTGATGCAAGAGTAGTGGACAGGCGGGGGCCAGAGCAGTGTCCTCCGGCTCCTTCCCCTCTGCCAGCAGGAAGCGCACTTGGGGAACCCGGCCCTGGAGCTTGCAGTGAGGTCTGAAACTGCAGTGCAGAAAGGTTTTGGGAAATAGAAATCCTACACGGGTCGAAATGGAGAGACAGAGTGGGCAGACAAATCCTTCATGGATCAAGACATTTTGAGCCACTTACGGCCCCAGCCCAAGAAAGGCCAAGTTGCTGTCACGAAGTATGGACTAGTCCACCAGCTGGGGAATGAATGCCCGTGTCTTCAGGGCACAGGGCTGGGGACTGTCACATCTGGGGACGCTGATAGCTCTGGTTGGTCTCCCTGGTGGCAGGATTATGCAGCAGATGCACATCTAGCCAAGCACATGTCCTGGATGTTCACTGAAGTTCAGAAGTCCAGACGGTTAGCAAGCAACACGTCCGCACAAAGGTCCCCACCAACAAAGATGGGGGCATAGGGGAGGAGCTTCCTTCTTGCTGTGGACTGTGTGAAAATCAGATTCTTGAACAGTTCCTTGTGTGTTTGGCTTGAGATGATGGGAAGCAGTCCTAAGCCCTGGAAACTTGACCCAGACTGCCAACGAGACTGAGATTCATTACACCTTCGTCACGAAGGTGTTTAAAGGAGTCATTACTTATGTAGGGCTTACGAAATATCCAGCACTGTTTTAAGTATTTAACAGATATTAACCCATTTTGTCCTCATGAAAACTTTGTGAAGTAGGTGTTGTATTCTCCATTTTCCATAAAGAAAATGGCATCCTAGAGAGGTGAAATAGCTTGCCCGAGGCTACAGAACTAATGAATGTTGGAAGTGAGATTCTAATCAGATGGTATAACTCTAGAGGCTGGACTCTTAATCACTAAACTCAAGGAAGAGTGTCTTGTTTGAGTTTCCTCTAGAAACACACTCCGACTAAAGGCTCTGTGCAATGGTTCATCTGAGGCATGCCAAGGGACCAGCAGGGGACAGCGGAGGTGATACAGGGAGGCTTTGTTAGTAAGCCAGATAGTATGGGGGGCATCTGACCCTGAATCCTGCAGTGAAGTTCTAGGAATCCATGTAAAACACACGCTTGAGAGTTATTCTTGCCGAAGAAGAGGATAAGTGGGGGTATTTATACTCTCACACCTATTATCAGTCATCAGTTGAAAGCTGTTGCAGGGTGGGTAGGCATGGGGGTCAGAAGGATCTGGGGAATGAGGGGCCCAACATCTGCAGGGCTGCCCTCTGGCAAAGAGGTGGCTACTGGCTGGTGGGAATTAAGCCAACCTTGCTGAAATGGTAAGCATTTCAGCGGAGCACCAACAACATCTATTTTGCTCATGTGGGACCCAAGTCTAAAATCATGGAGCAAAGTAAAGAAGGGTGACAGGAACTAGGTCCTCATTCCCAAAACCAGGCACCAGCAGTCTTTGAACCAAGAACATAATAATAAAGCAAAGCCAACGTATATCGAGTACTAATCGTATGCTGGGCACGTTGTTAGGTGTTTCACACACACTATCTTGCTTAGGTCTGGACACGATCCACGGGCCCTGTCACCCCCATTCTGGTCATGGAAGCCGAGACGGAGACTGGACCGCCCCAGGCTGGTAGAGAGTGGAATCTGCACTTGATTCTAGATCTGTGATCTATCTGGTACCAAGTAATGGTTGTGGCAGTTTTGCATTATGAAAATAAATGATTGGGGCGCCCGGGTGGCTCAGTCGGTTAAACGTCTAGCTTCGGCTCAGGTCATGATCTCATGGTTCGTGGGTTTGAGCCCCGCATCGGGCTCTGTGCTGACAGCTCAGAGCCTGGAGCCTGCTTCTGATTCTATGTCTTCCTCTCTCTCTGACCCTCCCCTGCTCACGCGTTCTCTCTCTCTCTCTCTCTCTCTCTGTCTCTCTAAAATAAATAAAACATTAAAAAATATGTATTTTTAAGAAAATAAATGATTATTTATACAAGAATGTAAGTTCCTTGAGGTCAAGAAACAAATCTTTCCATTTATGTATCACCGTCATCATCTACGCCAGTGGTTCCCATGGGGAGCAGTTTTGTCTTTCAGAGACAGACGTCCTCTACTTGACAGTGTCTGGAGACATCTTAGCTTGGGTAGTCATGACTGGGGGAGCGTGTGCTACCAGGATCTAGGGGTTAGAGCCAGAGGTGCCGCTAGATGTGCCCCAGTGCTTAAGACGGCCTGCACCACACAGAAATCTGTAGCCTAAAATGTCAACAGTGCCGGCGCTGGGACACTGACCTATTCAGTGGTTATTAGTACCCTGTCAGGCTTCATAGCTGTTAGCTGAATGTCTGAATGTTGGATGATGAATGCTTAGGATGGCACGGATTGAAAATAACATGTACTCATGAAGAATGTAGGGTTCCCCACGCGTATTTATACACGCTATCTCATTTGGCCATCATAAAATCGCAAAGGAATGCAGAGTTGATGGTGTTGCCACTGTCATAAGGAAAATGGAAATTAAGTGACTTCTGGAGAGGCCGGAGCCGTGTGTGGGGCTGATGCTCGAACTTAGCTCTGTCTGACTCAGGGTCCAGGACTCCTTAAAAACATTTTTTTTTTTTTTTACTGAGATAATTGACATACAACATTGTATAAGCTTGAGGTGTACCCGTTGTCTGGTGCGGTAATATATTGCACTGTGTTTACTAATGGAACATCCTGGGCCCTTGAAACCATGTTCCATGGCTTTCGAGTGCCTTCCAAGGCAACATTTTGATCTACTTGAGAGTGAGAAAGGGAAGATGAGTTTGTTATGCAGAAGATAAGAAGGTGTATCCATTAGGATGCTTTCAGCAACAAGTCACGAAGTCCCATTCAAACTTGTTTTATCAGTAACTACTTTTGTTATTTCATGTAACAAAAAGTCTTGAGCTGGGTGGCCCTCAGGTTGGTTAAGTCCGTTGGGGGCATGGTTTTTAAAAGGAACTTTTGTATCCTCTTCACTGGGTGCATCCAGAGTGGTTGTAAGAGGCCCTCCTTCATGCTTCATTTGTCAGAACCGGATCACAAGTTCACCCTTTGGCCAGTGACTGGCTGAGGCAGTGGGCACCATATTAGCTAAGAGCTGTGGTTCTCAGCTGGCGGAGAACTTGCCTCCCTTCCCCCTAACGGCAGTGTTGGCAGATATTTTTGGTTGTCACAACTGGGTGTTGGGGTGGGGGGTGCTACTAGGAGATGGCATGAAAGGGCAGGGCTGTTACAAAATACCTGCCATGCACAATCCTACAAAGTCCCAGCAGTAAGCAGTCATCAGTATTCCAAATATCAGTGCAGAGGGTGAGAAACCTTGGTGTGGGTCAAAAGGGGTTTAATCCATGTCATGGCGGGGACATGGGCCCCTGAACAAAATGGGGACTCCATCAGCGTGAAGACGGGCGGCTTGGAAGTGGATGGGCCCCCAGGATAGTCTGCTGCAGAAGGACTTTGCACATTTTTGATGACTGATGTCACAGGAGACACGTACAGTTTTTGTCTACAAAACCTCTCTGGATGCCTCTGTCAGACGCTGCCGTGGCCTGCACAGGCCGTTGGTCTGACCCAGTCTGGCATTTCTTATCTCCATCAGGCTTGCTGCCAAACCCCGAGGATAGGACGTCACCTCCGGCAGGAGATCAGTCAGGATTAATTGATGGTGAAGCTGTGTCCCACTTTGAACCTCTCTCTTCTGCATCCTGAGCATTGCAGGTTTCCAGCGGGCCTGACATGGAGCCTGCTCTAGGCTCCGAATCAGCGAGAGGCCCCTGGTGAACATCAGGGGAACAGAGAACATTTTTAACTTGCTTCTTTCTCAGGGAAAGAAATAATAATTTCCTGGCAGACGGTTATCTGTTTTTTTTTTCTTTTCTGTATTCAAATGCTGCTCTGTGGTACTGAACTCCTGGGGTACATTTTCATAGGCAAGCTTTACCAGAAACCTTTGAGCCAGGTCTGCAACCTTGGGATGTAAGGCATCACAGAAGGCTTTGGCCAATGGGCAAGGAGCTGTCACCAAATCAAAGTAAGTTGATGACATCAACTAATGATCCCTCCCAAACTACTTCCTAAAATTGTTGAACTATTTCCACCAGGTTATTGTGTATAGTAAAGTTTTAATTCAAGAACAGTTTCTAGGTGTTGTCCTATAATTCATTGGTCTTCAGTTGAGGAACAATACTTTGTGCTTAATGAAACAGGTAATAACCATTATACATTTATATACAAACATTTGAATGCTTGCCTCGTGCCCTATGCTTGATGTCAGAGACACAATGGTGAAAAGGATCTTTTTATGTTTTGTTTTTTTTTTTTTTTTTTTGCTCTCAGAAGCTGGCTCCAATAGAGGAGACAGTCTCAAACATACACCTGCACTGTAGTGGGCTGAGACAGGTGGTAACTAT
>PJEM01013577.1:0-40134 GCA_004023845.1 Helogale parvula | reverse complement strand
CGGTTCCTGGGAGGGGTTGGCCGCAGGGGCTGGGAGGAAGGAGTGGGAGGGCGGAGGGAGAGGGAGGGAGGGGAGGCGGGCTCGGAACGCGACCGCTCAGGAGAGCTGGCCGGGAGCGGGCGGGCGGGCGCGAGGCTCCGCTGGGCCCCGCGGGTGCTGAGGGTAGGAGACCCCGCCGAGGCTGGATCCGCCATGCAGCGTAAGGCCCGGGTGGCAGGGCTTGGCGGGGAGCGCGAGGGGCTCGGCCAAAGCGGCTTTTGCTGGACGCGGGGCCGGGGTGGGGGGTGGGGGCGCGACTCGGCCGGGCGCTGTCCGGGGCCGCGGTGCTGAATCCGCGCGGCGCGGGCCCGAGCGGCCACCGGCTCTAGGCCGGCTGCCCTGGGCGCCCGCGAGCAGGGCCCGGGTCGCCCGGAGGATCCCCGCGCGCCTGCACCTGGGGCCGCGGTTTGGCCCGACCCGGGATCGCGTCTTTTGCGAGTTTCCTGCCGCTGCGAGAGGGACGTCCATTAGGTTCTTTCAGCCTGGGACGAGGGAGGCCTTTCTCTGCCCCCCCCCAACCCCCGCATTTACCGTGCGCCGTCCTGGAGCCGGACAGGCCGCCGGCTGGCCAGGAGAGCACAGCGAGGCGGGCACACTGTGTGGGCTCTTTCCAGCTCCAGCTGCTGGCTCTCTCCTCTCCGGAAGATCTTTTCTAAATCAACAGGGAGACTGGCTCCATGAGCACCCTGCAAAGCCCTTCATGGGCCAGTGGCTTCCGCGGGCCACCCCAGAGTTCCCCCGGTGTGGTTCGCCCAGAGGCCTAGTCCCACCGCAGCAGGACCGAGTGTCCGAGTAACTCTTGTCCGTTACCGACTATGAGTCTGATGACAACCATGTATTTGTCCAGCCCTTGCAGAAGAACTCCCCGAGGCTCCCAAAGATGAGCAAGTCACCAGGTTTTACCTTGGCAGACAGGGCCACGAGGCTGGGCAGCCACAGTTACACGCGGTCTCCGGCTGCAATGATATTTAATTGTGCAAAATAATGATGAGGATTGGGTGGCAGGGAACCCCACGATCCACATATGCCCGCCTCCTGGGGATGGTAGAAAGCCCCTGGGGCGGGATTTTCATTCGAGCTCATGTGCACCCTTCGTGCTAACTGGGAACATTTTGCAGTTGATGGTATCTGGCCTAACAGGACGGCCTGGGCACCTTCCTGCTCACGGGCACGCTTCTAAACCGATTTCAGTTTTCCCCAATTTTAACTGGACTTCAGCTCCGCCTTTGGTGCTGGGCACTCGCGATGCTTGGCTCCCCAAGCAGCCACTCGCGCCAGCTGGGGAAGAGGGTGTGCAGGGAAGGGGGTATCCCTTGGCAGCCCTGGGCCCCGGAGCCTGGAGCGGGAAGGCGACTTCCGTGCTCCCTCCCCGGGCGGCACCGCTGACCCCGGCGGCTCCTCGGCCTGCAGAGATCCCGCTGTGTGCCGGCTGCGACCAGCACATCCTGGACCGCTTCATCCTCAAGGCTCTAGACCGCCACTGGCACAGCAAGTGTCTGAGGTGTAGCGACTGCCACGCGCCCCTGGCCGAGCGCTGCTTCAGCCGCGGAGAGAGCGTCTACTGTAAGGACGACTTCTTCAAGTGAGTGAGGCCGGCGGGCAGGGGGGAGGTCTGCTCCCACAGGCGGGCCCTTCCTGTCACCCAGGGGGGGAGGGCAGGGGCGGGGGTCCCGGGCAGCTCCTCGACGGTCCGGCCTGGCTGGCGCTGTGGCTAAATTTTTCCTGGGTAATTAATTTTGTAAATCATGGAAACAGTCGTTCGAAAGATAACCCAGCTTTGGAGAACCTGATCGGACTCCCTCCCTCTCAGTTCTGGTCTTGTTTTTGTGCTCCCTGCTCGGGAGGGGGTGCTTTCCAGGCACAAGCCTCTGGGGTCCAAGGCACCTGGCCCGCGGGTCCAGCTTCCTGACAGACACCGAGGGCTGGCCGGGGCAGCTAGGCTCCCCACGGCCTCTGAGTCCCTTCTCGGTACTCCGTGCGGCTCCGCCGAGGCTGCCGGGCCGGTGACTTAGGGGCAGGACTGGGGTGAGCCTCCCTCCTGAACCGCCCAGCGCGGCAGCCGGCTCCCCGCTCTCCGACCCGCTCGGGGCGAAGGAGCCGCCAATGCGAGCTGAACCGCGCCCTGTGCGTCCCGCAGGCGATTCGGGACCAAGTGCGCCGCGTGCCAGCTGGGCATCCCGCCCACGCAGGTGGTGCGCCGCGCCCAGGATTTCGTGTACCACCTGCACTGCTTCGCCTGCGTCGTGTGCAAGCGGCAGCTGGCCACGGGCGACGAGTTCTACCTCATGGAAGACAGCCGGCTCGTGTGCAAGGCGGACTACGAAACGGCCAAGCAGCGCGGTCAGTGGGCGGGTCCCCTCACCCTCCTATCCCCGTCTGCAAAACGGGGCTGGGGCCGTCGGGTCCGGCGCGGAGCGACCCCCACGTCCAGCGACCTTCCAAGCGCGCTTGCTCCGGGGCGCGAACTTAAGCGCCTTCCCCCCAGGCGCGCGGTGGGGGACCGGGGCTGGAGCCAGGTGGGGACAGTTCACAGAGCCGCAGGGGTCTTAGCGGCCTCCGCCCTCGCGGGCGCCGGGAGGCTGGTCTGAATTGTGGGGATTGTCACCCCTGGTCTGAAGTATCGCCCCAAACCCTTGGCCGTGAGATTCCGGCACGACCCGGGAGGAGGGGGGGTGGGGGTGCGCGCCGGCGGGACCGCGGCGCGGCCGCCCCTCCGCCGGGGGTTCCCGGGGTCCCCGCGCCGGGACGGGGCTGGGGGCCGTCGGGCGGCGGAGGCGCCCGGCCTCACCCCGCCCCTCGCGGCGCAGAGGCGGAGGCCACGGCCAAGCGGCCGCGCACGACCATCACGGCCAAGCAGCTGGAGACGCTGAAGAGCGCCTACAACACGTCGCCCAAACCCGCGCGCCACGTGCGCGAGCAGCTCTCCTCCGAGACCGGCCTGGACATGCGAGTCGTGCAGGTCAGCGCCCGGCTCCCCGCCGCGGGGCCTGTGGGCGGAGCGGCCGCCGCGGGGCCGCTCACCCCCGCCCCGCCCCCCGCAGGTGTGGTTCCAGAACCGCCGCGCCAAAGAGAAGCGGCTCAAGAAGGACGCGGGCCGGCAGCGCTGGGGCCAGTACTTCCGCAGCATGAAGCGCGCCCGCGGCGGCTCCAAGTCCGACAAGGACAGCGTCCAGGAAGAGGGGCCGGACAGTGACGCCGACGTCTCCTTCACTGGTAACGGCCGCCGCGTCCCCTGGGTACCGGGGCCCCCCGCAGCCCGAGAGTCGCGCGGCACCTGCGCCCGTGGGCGGCCCAGCCCGCAAATCTGAATTTCCTCGCTAGGGAACGTGTGGACCCCGCCCCAGCCCCGTCCCCCAGCCGCGGGGTTTGGCCCCTGGGGCGCCCAGCGGCTCCCCTCGCGGGGGACAGCTCCCATGACCCACTGTCCCGAAGCAGACCTTCTCAGGGGGCAAGGGTCCAGACTGACCCTCTGGTTCTGGCCCTCGCAATGATTTTTAGGAAAGTAGGCAGCACAGTTCTGGGGTAAGTGATGAAACGTCTCGGCTCTTTGAAGTTGGGGGGTCCAGCCTCCTCTGTGGGATCCGTTCATCTTAGGCTGGGAGCCAGGGCGACCTCGCTCTTACCCCTTAGTGCCATCCTCAGTTTATGCAAGAGATTCTCTCTGGCTGCACTGTGACCTTGGGCAGCTGCTCTCGCTGCGTCTCTGAGCCTCAGTTAAGCGGTCTGCAAAACGGGACGGGTGGAGTCTGTGCCACCTTTCCTTCCCAAAGCAGTTTTGGAGACTGTCCCGCAGCCCTGGGTTTTGACTGGCTTACCCCTGGCCCTGCTGCCCCTGGGGAACCCAGCGTTCCTTAGACGCTGGGTGGGACTGAGCCGGACAAGCGCCTGGGGCAGAGTGCAGCGTGAGTTCTAAAGAGAAGAGGTGGGGGCCCGCCACTGCTGAGGGAGGGGCACTGAGGGCAGGGGTGGAGGAGGGCGGGCCCTGAGCCGTGCACTCCCCTTCTGTTGCAGATGAGCCATCCATGGCCGAAATGGGCCCTGCCAGTGGGCTCTACAGCAGCCTGGGGGAGCCCACCCCCGCCTTGGGCAGGCCTGCGGGAGCCCCGGGCAGCTTTCCGCTGGAGCACGGAGGCCTGGCCGGCCCTGAGCAGTACCGAGAGCTGCGGCCCGGCAGCCCCTACGGTGTCCCCCCGTCCCCCGCTGCCCTGCAGAGCCTCCCTGGCCCCCAGCCCCTTCTCTCCAGCTTAGTATACCCGGATGCCGGCTTGGGCCTGGTGCCCGCAGGGGCCCCCGGCGGGCCCCCGCCCATGAGGGTGCTGGCAGGAAACGGACCCAGCTCTGACCTGTCCACGGGGAGCAGCGGGGGCTACCCTGACTTCCCTGCCAGCCCCGCCTCCTGGCTGGACGAGGTGGACCACGCGCAGTTCTGACCGGGGCCCCCAGCTCCACCAGCACCGGACTCGAGGGGTGGGGGCGGCCGGGCGGCCGGAGCTGCGCGGCCCTCCTTTCTTGGACCTCTGCAGGACGCAGGCGCCGCTGGCAGCAGCAGGGACAGGAAGAGGACCGCAGGAGAAGGCTCCTTTCTACAGAGTGCCCCCCGCAGCCCCTCCCTCGGCGGCTCCTCCCTGGACACAGGGTCCCCCTCGGGGTGGCTGCCGGGCAAGCCTGTTTTGTAAGCAGACTTCTCCCTTCATGGACCAATTAACTGGACCTTGCAGTTTCCGGCCCCAAACCACCACCCGCCCAGGCTGGGGCTTCACTCCGGGCCTCGCGCCACCTGGAAGATGCTTTACTTTCTAAAATTTTAAAAATAGTACGAACTGTGCTTTTATTTCCCCAGCCCCATCTGCCTGAGCTGTGTAGCCCCGCGTTAGGTCAGAGATGGGTGTCTTCTGTCCAGGCACGAGGTGGCCGAGGGGGGACCATGCCTGTGTCCCCCTGGGAACCTCCCTGACCCGACCCCCCACCTTCCCAGGAGCCCCCTCTCCCCTCTTCCCTGGGGCAGCTGGCTCTAGATCTTTCTGTTCTTGACTCCTCGACCCGTCCAGAGAGATGCCACTGGCGGGGTGCCCTCCTTCCCCACGACCAAACCTTTAAGAGCCTGGGGACCTTCCTCCCGACACGGCCGCCCCAGGCCCTCAGCGTCCAGGCCACGCCCAGCCCACCGATTTCCGTTGCCAAACAGCCTGCGGCCCTCCCTCTGGGAGCCAGCTCTAACTGCCTGCGGACTGGGCGGCGTCCTCCGCCCGGGGCGTGTAGCCCCCCAGACTCAACGCCCTGGGTGAGACCCAGTTACCCCCCACCTGCATCCCAAGCTACCTGTTGGTTCTGTGGACGTCCCGTGTTTTTTATTTACTCTTTGACCATCAGCTCTTTCCAAGATTTCAATAAATTTGTTGGTTATGGTCTAGAAGGTCCTTGTCTTGAGTGGGGCTGGGGGTGCGCGTGCGCAGGGGGGCAGCCCTCTGGGAGGACGAGGCCGGTTGGAGAGGCCGCCGGCTCCTCCTCAGGATGGCACCTGGTGTCATCGGGCCCCTCTGTCCCTGGATCTTGGTCACACTTCAAGCACCCGAAGGAGAGTTGGGAAAACTGCTGGCCACGGGGGTGGGGGGGGGCGGCGGGACCCTGGGCCCTGGGTCCCCGGTCCCCAGGAGAGGCAGGGGCTGGGGTGGCCTGGGAATACGCTCACAGCGGGAGCGGCACCAGCAGGGGCAAGGAGCGTGCGCAGTCAGCTGGTCGGAGATTCACCGCACATGGTCACGGGGGTCCTGCCAATTTGGATTCCAATCCTCGTCATCTGCTAACTTGCGGTGTGGTCCTGCGCAAGTGAGCTGCCCCCTCTGAGCCCTGTTTTCCTCCTGTGAAGTGGAGACGGGGTGGCAGACCCTCCACGGGCGACGGAAGGAGAGAGAGTCTGTGCCTGTGGGGCCTCATCTCGCCCGCAGCGGTGAGCGCTCCCTGGAGGGCACGACCCGGCCCTGTGGGCCTCCCCTGGACAGTTGGGGCACGGGGGTGGGGAGGGGCAGGAATGAGCGTCTGCAGGGAAGAGGGGCTGACCCGGGAAGGGGGAGGGGCATTCCGGGGAGGAATGTCCCCCGCAGCTCCAGGTTCACGTGCCCCCACAGGGCAGCCCCCGGGACAGGAATGGGGAGACACCCGGAGAAGATTCAGGACTGGACGAAGGGGCCCAGAAACCATTCCGTGGGGGGCAGGGAAGAGCCTGGGCTGCAGCAGGAAGGTCAGACGGCGCCTACAGGGACCAAAGGCACGGCGCCCGGAAGTGTGAGCGGTCCGGGTTGGCCTGGGGGATGGTCTCAAAGGTCAGGGCCGCCCAGGGGGTGGGGCAGGGTCCTGGAGGGGAAAGGGACCCCCAGGGAGGAAGGCAGCGGGGCGGGAACTGGGATCTGGGGGCCCCAGCGGCGGCGCAAATGCGGGCGCGGTCTGACCCGGCAGTCCCGAGGCGGCGGGTGTAAATCCTCCGGTCGCCCCGCTCCCGCCTGAGCCCCTCCCCCAGGCCGCCCGGGACCTTTTAGGCGCTGACAGGTTAATAAAGTGCTAAGTGTCCCCGCGGGGCCCTCCGCCTGCTGGCGGTTGCGGCCGGGCGCGCTCCAGCTGGCGGCGCGTCGATAATCCCGGAGCCAAGTCAGTGCGGCGGGGCCGGGGGCGGCGGCCTCCCTCCGGGACCCTCGGGGCGGGCCAGCCCAGCGCAGCGGAGCCTGGAGACCCTGGCGGGTGTGCTGGAGGGGACCCGCGAGATGTACCCAGACACCTGGCAGACGACCACAGCCGCGCCGCAGGGCTCCCGCACCGAGCCTCTCCGGCCCGTAGGCCCCAAACGCAGCTCCCGGTCCCGGGACTCGGAAGCCCCTTAGCCGGGTGGGCGTGGGTGGCCCGGGGCTGGCGCAGCGGTGGGGAGGGGTGCGGAGGGGAGGCCCTGAGCGCATTGCTGGCGAGGCGCAAGGCAGCCGCCCAGCCAGCACACCCGGTGGGGACCCCCGTCTGGATTCGGGGCCCCCTGGAGCTCGCTAACCTTTCTGTGGGGAAGGGTAGGACTTGCTATTTTTTCCTTTTTTCTTTTTTTAAGTAGGTTCCACGCCCAGCTCAACTCGGGGCTTGAACTCACAACCCTGAGACCAAGCAAGACCTGAGCTGAGATCAGCTGGCTGAGCCTCCCAGGCGTCCCTGGGCTTAACTTTTGTACATAGCGATGTATTACGTTATCAAACGTGACTACCTGCATAGTATAAATAATAGCATGGGCGACACAGAAAGAAAGGGTCTTCTCTTCACTTAAGTATGAAATTTGCACAAGGCGTGCAGAGGACGATCCCAAACCAGGGACATCTCTCTCCTGGTCCCCTTCCTGCCTCATCTCCCCCCTCGCCACCCCTCACCGGACTGGCCGGCCTGTTGGGGGGCTGGCCCCCCAGATGTGGACAGGTGGGGGGTGGGGTCCACATCTTTGGGACTTGCCTGCTTGAGTAGCAAGACGATAAATCAGTAGATTTTCAAAGGAATCAGTCTGGAGCGCTAAATCCCAGGAGCTATAATGATCAATTCTTTAAGCCCATAATTGTTCAAATTACTCTGAGCAACATAAAACATTAATTTTAAGAAATTTAATAGAAAAAAGCTCTTTAAATCCACAACGAGATAAATGACACCTACCGCTGCGACCTTTTTCCATACCTTGGTGACAGTGAATAATCTGAAAGTTATTCACATTTTCATTCTTCGTGGAAAATGTTGACAAGCTTTTGGCCGTGGGCAAGGTGCGCGGGGAGCGGAGGCCCCCTCCCCCTAATTAATGGGGGAGCCACGGCTTCATAAAGCAGAATTTTCATCAGTCTGCCTGGGCGACGTGCGGTGGCAGCGCCCACCCCTCCTGGAGCTGATGCAACACGGCTCATTTTTTACCATAAAAATATTCCCTCCTGACCAGCGGAGCCCCTCTTGGCACTCAAAAACAGGACACTAAGCAGCCACTGTCGCCGGGGGCGGTGCATGCCTGGGGTCCAAGGCCAAACCTGAGCGAAAACTTCGGGTTCTGCAGGCCCCAGGGTCAGGGACGCACGTGTGTAACGGGCGCAGGTGAGCCTGGGGACGCGGAGTGGGGCTCGGCCCTGCAGGGGAGGCCACGGGCCCCAGAGCACACACAGCCCTCGAACCCTCGAACCCTCAGTTCTCCGTGTTCCTAAGGAATCGTCCAGGTGAGCTGCCCCAGCCAGGTGGCTGGATGTGCTGTGCCCCCCCACCCCCCGCTGACATCTGCGTGGGAGCCAGGGACACGGTAGGGGGTGCGGGGGGGTGTCCCACGCTCCCTGACGAGTCCCTCACCCCTGTTCTTAGGGGTCTTGAGGGGCCAGGCACCAGAGCCCAGGGTTGGGGGAATTGGCCCAGGCTCCTCTCAAGCTGTGTGACCTTGGGCAGTGGCTCAACCTTTCTGAGCCTGCACAGAGCAGCGTCACGACCTCCCTTCCAGGTTCACTGTGAGGGGTACAGGCTCGGACGAAGGGCTGGGCAGAGGTGGGGACAGTGAGCGCCTAAACAACCTTCCTCAGGTTTTGAGGGCAAAGCCCACTGATGCCTGGGCAGACCTGCGGCATCCCCAAGACTTGGTGCAGGTGCGAGGGGCCCAGGCCACCACAGGAGCGCCTCGTGTCCCCCTGCCCCCCTCCCCCAGCCCCGCTGGGGGGGAGTCAGAGGCAGGGCGGGGGATTGCTGGGGGAGGTGGTGCACTCAAGGTGATTTGTTTGGGAAGACCCCAACCCACAAGGGACCCTGTCCTGAGGGTCCCCCATCCATGGGGGTCCCCCAGCCCCAAACCCGAGAGCAGCATCGTTCCGTCCCCCACATCCATGGCCTGCCAGCCGTGGGCCGAGAGGTGACCCCGCTGTGACGGGGTGATCTGGCCAACAGCGCAGGAAGACGCACACCACGGTTCTTGAGGGAAAGCGAGTCGGAACCACAGTAAGAGGCCACCGGCCCCCACGGAACGGGCCACAGGCAGGGCAAACCGGACGGCAGCCAGTGCTGGCGAGGACACGGAGGGCGGGGCCTGGCGCGCTGCTGCTGAGAACCTGGGTCCCCGGGGACCACAGACAGCCCGCAGTGCCACCCCTGGGTGGCCCCCGAGGAACCCAAACACCCGAATACAAATGTTCACGGCTGCACAGCAGCGGAAACGTGGACGCGGCCCGATGGCCGTCCGGCGGTCAGGCGGTAGGAAACGGGGCCGTCCTGGCGGCGGCGGAGAACCAGCTGAGATGGTGGCGCGGCTCCGCGGGCCGTGAAGCATCCTGTGGCTGAGAGAAGCCAGACACACGAGGTCACGTGCTATATGATCCACGTTTAGGAAACGTCCAGAGCAGGTACGGCCACAGACACAGGGAGACGCGAGGTCTCGGGGCGGGTGTAGGAAGCGGCCTCTATCGTTGGCTTTGTGAGGTGCCCAGGATGACCCCGGGCGTGGAGGGCTCGGGCCGCAGGGCCGATTTCATCCTGTGTGCAAGTCACCTGTGGGGCGGGGGCAGAAGGAAACCCAGTGGTAGCTGGGGGGGGCCCCCCCACTGCTGGCTCACAGGGGAGGCCGCACCGTGGGGGGCCCTGGGCCCGGCCTGCAGGGCAGCGAGGCAGCCCTGGCGACAGAGGGACCCTCCCCGGATGAGCACAGCTGGTCTGTGACTCAGTGCCCCCTCCCCGGGAAAGGGCTGGTGTCTCGGAGCAGAGAGAGCACTTCCAGCCCCTACAGGCGCTGCCTGCAGGCGTGGTGGCCTCCTGGAGTGGCTCCGTCCTGTCCCCCAGCCTGAAGCTCTACCAGAGACCCCTGGCCATTGTCCCAGGACTGCCCTGACCCCAGCATTGTCTGAGCTCCAGGAAGGGCAGGGGTCGAGACCTGCGATGTTCCAGGGTGACACGGTGACACAGCCCTCTTCACACGCCCCTCCCCCATTTCATTCTCAGCTGGGAGCACAGGGCGGGTGGAGTCTGCACTCGGGAGAGGCTCCCCTCGGCCTCCCTGGAGGCCAGGAGTCGGGTGGCCAGCCGCCCCGCCCATGACAGCTGGCGGGGCCTAGAGAGGGACGGCGGAAAGGACAGCCACCCCTGAGCCCCACCATGTGCCGGCATCTCCTGTTGTACAGGTTCTTCCTGGAGCCTGACATCGCTGTGTCTGCAGCCCCCCGGGGCCCAGGGCCCTTGCCTCCTGGGTGGGGTTCCGCCAGAGCCCCAGACCGTTTCTCTGGGGGAATGCCCCCCCCATAGCCAGGCCCATCCTGGGGGGGCTGCCTTAGAGGGCCTGGTGCTGCGAATCTCCTAGTCTTCCAGAAGGTTCTTTCTCAGCTCCGTCAGTCAGAAGCTGCTCTGTAGTTTACAGCCAAGACCCCCACAGGCCTTTCCCCGGGGAGGCGGCCGCGGCCCCTCGCTCTCTGACAAATGTTTCCAGCGGAGCTCCGGCTAATCTTCAGAATGACAAGGTTTAAAATTTAATTAGCAGGTTCCTCTTATGCAAACTCTCCTCATTAAACTAAGTGTCCTATTAGTTAAAATGAAGGGGGGGGGTGGATATATGGCTCGCAGGGCAGAGACCGGCAGCGAGGAGGGAAGTCTGACGGTGGGCAGGTGGCCTCAGCTGCTGCCAGCGGCTCATAACTTAGGGGGGTGGCTTCTCTCCCAGTCCTTCCGGTGACATCAGGCGTCAGAACCCAGGGGACGGTGGAGCCTCTCCGGCTGGCGGGGCCACTGCACCGTCCAGAGGGAGGACGTCCTGGGTCCCCACCAGGGCTCAGAAAGGTGGGCAGGCCGCTGGTGGGGGCTGCCTCCGTCCCTGAGGGGCCACTGGGCCCTCCCGCCCCGGGGCCCTCCCTGGGGACCCTTCCCCTCCTGTCCCTGCTCGGGGTCTGGGTCCCAGCCGGGGAGGCCACTCTCAGCGCTGATAAAGTAGGGGGCGTGGCTTCCTCTTGTGTTACAGATGGAAGATGCGCTCATTGTAGGAGACTTGGGAAACGCACAGAATGTGGGACATTAGGGGACCCACGGGCCCCTGTGCATTTAATTCCAGCTGAGAAGCCACCTTGGGGTGGTTGCTGTTCCACCTCCACACGCCGCGTGCACCTGTCACCTTCCCAGCCGCGCACGTGCCGTCTTGGCCGCGTTCACACCCAACCGCTCTGTAACCTGCTTCGTCCTCACTTTGTGTCGCACTGTGGCCATTTCCTGAGCCACCAAATGTCCCTTGAGACATTCTACTGGTGGCCTTGCCTGAGGTCTGGCTGGGTGTTTGGCCCCTCACATTGTTTCTGCTGGGCTCCCGGAAACCGGGACCCTGTCCAGCCTGGGCAGGAGGGCCGCTCACCAGGCTGACGGGGCTCTTTCGGCACAGCCAGGCCCCCTTCCCACGCCCCGGAGCCTGGGGGTGCCGGACCGGGACCCTCCTGATCCTGGGGAAGAGTCAGCATCTTCCCTCCCCACGGGCTTCTCCCTGGACCAAAGGGAACAGTCCCACGCTGCCTTCCTAGAATGTTCCATGCCAAGGCCGCTCCCCAGCCCCTCCGTAGTCTCTCGTCTCCGCCGGGGATCTAGCACAGTCGTGGGGAGGCCATGGTCACCTTCGTGGCTTACACCCACCCCGGCTCTCCCCCCCTCCCCTCAGGACCCCTGCTCTGAGAAGGGGAGCTTCTCAAACCACAGCCAAGAGGCTCGCAGGGGCTCCTGGGAATCCGCACAAGGGCATTATGCCCACGTACTGGCCAGGCCTGGGGGAGAGAGCCTCTGGGTCGGAGGCTGGCGGTTTTCAGGCTGGCATCTCAGGAGTGTGGGCGAGGACCTGTCGTTCTCCCCCGCCCCCTCCCCTCCCTGAGCCCTGGGAGGCAGGCCCATCTCTACCTCTCGTGGACCCCCGTGGACCCCAGGGGCTGGAGGGCACCGCAGGGGTGGGGGCCCGACTCCAGGGGGTGTGCCCCAGGACGAGGCCTGTGCAAGTTCGCCCCAGCCGGCGGCTCGCAGCCCCCACCCCTGCATCTGGACACCCTTCTCGTCCATCTGGCCCCTTGTGCGTGGGCCACAGGCGGGTGGGCAGGCGCTCCACGAGGGTCCAGCCGGCCTCCCCCGAGGGGCCTGGCTGGCCCGCCTCCTGTCAGTGTCCTTTAGCAAATCCTCTGAGGAATTTCTCAGCGGAGCTGCTTCCTGACTTGTGGGGGGGAGAAGAGGGGTCCCGGGCCCAGGGTGGAGGGGGGCAGCGGTGGGGGACAGAGAGCTGAGGGGGTGAGGGGGGGGTGAGTGCTCCTACCTCTGGCCCCGCCCGTGGTATTTGGGAAAACGGACCCCAAACGACCAACGGCCGCTGTCCTGCTAGCTGTGGGCAGGAGACTGCGGGATTTAAGTGGCCGCGTTTGCGCCATTTCCTGTTTTTGTCTTGGTCAAAATAACTCCGGCCCATTAGTCTGTGATTCTAAGTAAACTGTTTAATTAAATACCTGATTCCTGCTTTTAGGTTAATCTCTTATTAACTCGGGGGCCACACTGGAAATATGAGAAGACCGGGGTCCGTGTGTGTTCGTTTCGGGGGGGTGTGGACTCATCCTGACTCGCGGGATGTTTTGTTGTGTGTCCGGCAGCCGACGACGCGCAGGCTGGAGGCTGGGGGTTGGGTTTCACGTTTAAGAAAACCAAATCGAGTTGTAAAAGGTCCCTAACATGGTTCTTAGAGTTTGCTAGGCGGCATAATTGAACCGTATTTATAAACTAAACTTCAGAACTTAGCAGATAGACTTTCAAGTTAATTGGATTTTTGAAATAACAAAATAATTACACCAAAGAAACTTTTTGTAATGCTAGGAAAGGGAACTTTCGGGAGCACAGAATATAGCTATTTAACAAATTAAATCTTTGCCGTCCAGTCTCACCCTGGGCCGCCGCGCCCTCTGGTGGGGGGGCAGACCCATCCTCACTCACCCTCTTCCCCTGCAGTGAGGCCGACTCGTCCCAGCCCCCAGGGCCCACGGATGGGGACTTACGTGAAAAGGGGCCTTTGCAGATGTCAATGTCACTGAGCTGAGATGAGCTGGCACTGGGTGGGCATGGGTCCTGATCCAGTGATCAGTGTCCTGAGGGGAGAGAAATTGAGACACGGAGAGCCACAGGAATGTGGCCTCAGGAGGACACATGGGAGGTTTGGGGACAAGCCAAGGGCCACCAGGGGAGGCGGGGACAGCCCAAGGGCAGAACCAGCCTGCCCACGGCTTGGTTTCGGACTCGTGGCCTCCACAGGTGGAAAAGAATCCAGGTGTTTTCAGCCACCCTGTGTGTAGGACTTTGCTGGGATCCCCTGGTCAGCCACCCCCATGGTGAGGGTCCCCAGGCCGCCGCCGCGGGCAGGGCCTGGGGTGAGCAGGCCGCGGGGACGGGTCCAGGGGACCTGCCGGGTGCTTCCTTCCGTACCACTGGGCCTGTCCCCCCCCTGCCCCGGCTCTCCGTCCCCAGGCTGACCCGGTAGCCAGGCAGCCTGTGGGCATCTGCAGCTTCAACCTGCTGCCCAGTGGTGCCCTGACTTCCTTCTTACAGGCTGGGGGGGCAGCACACCGGCTGACCGCCCCCCATCGAAGACCCCGGCGACCCTGCCCGGCCCTCCCCGATCCGCCAATATTAGAAAGGATTTGTGTCCCCGATAAATAATGCAAAGTTAAATTACATCCGCTCCGGCTTACATGCTCGCATTCCTATTTCTCATCTCCATAAAGAAATGCCGCTCCCGGGCCTCGCGGTGGCCCCTGCCAGCTGCCAGGAAGCTCCTAATGAAATTACTGCTCCGGAGGCGGGCGGCCCGGGCGGGGGTGGGGCGGCCCGCCCGCTGGGGGAAAAGGTAAAAGGCCGGAGTTCAAATTATTTATCTCCCTAATAACATAACGGATCGCAGGCATCGAGCGGCCTCGGGCCGGGGGCAGGCGGGTTGATGCATGAGGAGGCGGGAGGGAGGCGTGGGATCTTCCCCGAACTGGCCCCACCGCAAGGGCACGGCAAGGACACGCCTCAGAAATGGCCGGAGCCGGGGATGTGGGGGCCACATCCAGGGAGAGGTGGGGTCAGCGTGACACTTCCGGGGCTCGGGCAGTGAGCACGGCCCCGTGCGCCCTTCAGAAAACTCAGGATGGGGCACAGGTGCTTCCTTGGGTCCTAGCCCCTCTGTCAGGGCCCAGGTCAGGGGTGGGCTTGTGCAGATGGCTGTCCCAGACCTGGGACGAAGCTGGTGCTTCAAAAATGTCAGGTGCACAATCTTGCCCAACTGAGGGGTCTCTTGGCGTGAGAGCCGGGAGGGGAGACCCTGGGCCTGCCTCCAGGGCGCCAAGGGTCCAGACAGAACGACCTGGATCCCAGGATGGGGGGAGGCCCCTGCTGGCTGACATCGTTGGGAATGCCAGGCAGCGGGCTGTGGAGGGCGGGAAGGGCAGCAGGGAAAGGGGGTCCCCACCAGGGAGGGGCCCTGGGAGGAAGGGCCTGTGGCCAGAGTTCCTAAAGGCAGCGGCCAGGCAGACCACAGCACGGCCCAGGGAAGCCCCCAAAACTAAGACAAAGACCGGCAACAAGAGTGTAAATCCTTTGTTACCACTGCAAGGAAGGGGCCCCCTTCCCGACTGCAGGGCCCTCCGGCACCGAAGCTCACCAGGCCCCTCTGTTCTGCAGACCGCGTCCCCGAGTAGGGCCAGGGATCCGCGCTGGCTCACCCAGGCCCTGGGGGCCATGTCCTGGGTCCCCCTACTTCCGGAGGGAGCAAGGTGAGCCGGGCAGCCATTCACCCGGCCGAGTTCGGCAGCCTTTCCATCCTGTATCTTGGGCCCACACCCCATGTCTCCTCCCACCCAGGCCCAGCAGCCCTGGCTGAGCCCCAGGCCCCGGTTGGACAGGCAGCGCTGCCCCAGTCCTGCCTCCCCCTCTCCTGCCGCCCCCTCCCCTCGTATTTATGGGCACTTAATCTGTGTGAGCGGCCAGCCCCAATATATCTCCAAGTATTGATCAGCTTTAGGCTGATAGAAGTTCAAGCTCACAGGGCCTCGCTCTTTGACCCCCAAATAGGGTATGAATCTCAATCGGATGGACTGATATTCGCACACAGCTTCTACCCCGGGCTGGAGGCTGCGGGAAAAATCAATGGAGAGTGCTAATGACTCGCGATTTATAGAGCACCTGTCATTTTAATATTAGAATAAATGTTATATTGCGAAGGGAGGGGACACAGGGGGTCTCAAGGAAGATATTTCTTAGAGAGCCTTTTCTGCTGGAAAATGATGTGCGTGGGATTTTATGAAGTCAAATTTATAGACCTCATTTAGGCTTATAATTTAAAACTGCTTATGAGAAAGACATTCAGTAGAGAGCTGGGGTGGGGGGCAGGGGCTGGACAGGCGGGTGGTCCCAGAGCCGGAAGGGGCAGGGAGGCACTGGGAGGGCGGCCCTGGGGCCCAGGGTGCAGGGCTCGGCTCCGCCGCGGCCTGAGCGGCTGGGCATCTTGGAGGTGGGATGGGGGGGCAGCCGGCATGGCAGGGTCAGTCCGAGCCAGTGGCCGGACGGAGCAAGGACACGGGTTCCCGTCTGTCTCCACGGCCGGGCCACGGGCCGGGCAGAGGAAGTAACACCCCAAGAAGGTGAGCCTCCCTGCGGGCGTCCCCATCCACTCTAGGCGAAGCCAGGCACGTGTGTGCACGTCACAGACTCACGTGGCACTGTCTGCCCCCGCGCAGGCGCACGTGAACTTGCCACGCACACTTGCACCCACACCTGCGTCCGCCGGCGCAAGCACGTGCGCGTACACATGGCCGGCAGCCAGGCGCGCGCATGCTCCAGGGTCTGCGGATGCAGGCGCGCGCACGTACACCGGTGTCCGCCGGCGCAAGCGCGTGCGCGTACACGAGTGTCCGCCGGTGTAGACGGGCGCACCCGGATCTGTGTCCGTCAGCGTAGGTCTGCACACACCTACTCTCAAAAGCCTTTCGTCCACCTCCTACTTTAAAGCCACTTCTCTGATTTCTCTGCTGAAGACAATTCTTGGCCCCAAGCTTCCTACCCCTAGTCACCTGTGTCCTGGGCGGGGTGGAGGTCAAGGGGTCCCCTAAGCTTTGTTATTTGGATAAACTGTGCTGGGTGACCGGGCCCCGGGGCCACCACTGTCCGGTAGGAACAAGGAGAGCGTCCCCATCGGGCTGATGCGGAGACCAGGAGCAGCCGGCCCTCCAGCAGCAGCCGACCCTCCAGCAGCAGCCTCCCCCCAGGCAGGGAAGAGGAGAGGAGAGGCCCATGAGGCCTTGTGCACCGGACACTTGGCCCGTCCCAGCCGGCAGGGCCCCTCCAAAGGTCTGTGTGTCTGTTGGAGACTGCTAGGCTGAGCACCGCCTGCCCCTCTGGGCCTCAGTTTCCCCAGCTGCATCTGGAGGGTTTCCTCACCTGCCGGTCTGAGAGCCTTCGAGTCTAGGCTCCGGTCTCTGATCCTGCAGAGGCCTGGTCACGACCCCGGCCTGATGCCACAGGCCCCCTACCAGGTAGCAGGCCTGGGGGACTGTGGCTGGCCCTGGGGACCCACGTGCAGGCTCCCGTGAGGCCTCGGGGCTGGGGTTTCCGGAGAGCTGGACAGGGCAGGGGTTGGCCTTCTCCTGAGTGGAATCTTCCCCGAGGAGGCCTCTCCCGGTGTGGGGCTCCTTGCTGGGAGCTGGGGAGACGTCCTCAGGGACGGGACCCCCCCCCAACTCCCATCCAGAATTGCCACCTTCCCTGCCGGGCTTACAGGCTGTCACTTAAGTCACAGAGGCTCAGGGCAGGGCCGAGGACCCCACAGCACTTTGTCCCGAGGAGGTGACGACTCATTCTCCTCCACACGCTCACCGTGGCCCTGGTGCGGGGCGGGCAGGTTTTACATTTCTGACTTTATTAAAGGCGTGTGTGGAGCGTGGGGATTGCTGCCTTCTCTCTGTGGTCAATTCCGCTCCTGGAGGCCATAAATCTCCGGGCCTATGATTTGTGACTCCGCACTCCCGATAAATTAAATCTTTCTTGATGAAAAGGTTGGAGCTCCCGGCTCTGCTTCAGGTCACTGTGCTTGTCCAGAGTGAGTGGTGGGGGGCCCAGGCGGGGCTCCCCGCGGCCCCCCACCAGCTGCCTGCCCACATTGCAGAGCAGAGGCAGGAGCGGGCAGCAGGGACGCGGCTCCCTGGCACAGCCGGGCCCTCGGTGGCACCTTGCTGCCAGACCTGCGGGCCCTCAGCCGCCAGTGGACGTTTTGGCTCTTGGTCTGACGCGTCTGCAGATCTCCACGGTGAGAACAAAGCTGTCCTGGGTTTTCTCAGACGGCAGGGTCGCCCGGGCCGGGCCGGTCTGGAGAGGCCTGTGAGGGCTGCCAGGCCCTTCCCCGTGGGCCAGCCCCGCGCACTTCCAGAACTGACCGTCAGGGATCTTTGCCCCTGGGTGTCGGGGGGCAGAGGTAGGTCTGGCCCCTGGGCTTCCGGGGCAGTTTCTCCAGCCACACCTCCCGGCCTCCCCGGGGTTGTAGGTGTTTTCTGAGCCTAGCTCCTAACCCGTGAGCTGAGACACAGCCACGGAGCGCTGGCGTGGCGCCGCACGTGCTGAGCCACCCTTGCCCGACGATCGGGCTGGGACCCAACAAGTGCCCCGGCTTCCCCACGGAGAGGGCTGGATGGGGGCTGCCAGACTCCTGCATGGCGGCTTTTAGAACCGCCAGGAAAGCATCCCTTCTGGGTTGGAGGCCGAGCCAGGGACAGCCTGACCCTGGCTGGAAGGTGGCGGGCGCCCTCTCGGAACAAGAGGGTGCAGACAGGCCTCGGACCCCAGGAGGGTCTGAAAGCAATCCACAAAATCATCCAGGACTTCTGATTGCTCTGTGAGTTCGGTGCACATCTGTCTCGGAAACCAAAAGGAATGAACTCTGTCTGCATTTTGGAACAGAAAGATTTACGGCCTTGGTGAAGAGTTGATCCCAGTGAAAGTGCTGGGGAAATTGCCCCAGAAGGAAATCTCGTGGAGCCGAGAAGACCCAGCCAAGTTCACTCAGAGGCCCCAGAGCTCAGGTTTCGGGGTGGCGTCTGGGGGGGGGCACATTCCTGCCCAGTAGGGGCTTAGGCGCGGGCACCCCAGACAAAAGCCCTAACCCTGGGCTTCCTGGGACTCCATTATGCTGATGAAACACTCAGACCTTTTTGGCTGATTGCACTGGGGTGGGGGGAGCCGCTCCTCTGCCCGGAAGTGCCGTCAGGGTGGGGTGGTGCGCCGTCCAGGGTCAGCTTCCTGGCTGCTGAGGGGAGGCCCAGTTGAACGCCACTGACAAGCCCCCCCAAACACAAGTGTGCCTTTGTCCCCACCCCTGCTGAGTTCAGGGAGGAACGGGAGGCAGGAAGTGCCCCCAGCCGGGGTCAGGGGACCCCTTGGGTCCCAAGTCCTGGAGGACTCAGGGTTCGTGCCCAGCGAGGGAGGGACTGGCTCGGGTTGCTGGGCTTCTAGTCCTGGGCAGGGCAGCCTCGCCGGACAGACTGTGGGTGAGGCTGAGACGGGCCCCAGGCTGGCCCCCAGCTGCCCCGGGGCTAGCCCGAGATCTTCCTGATGGAGATGCCTGGCTGTCCAGGGCCATGTTCAGAAAGGTAACCCTGGACAGGCCCCTCTCCCGCTTCCCGAAGCATCCACACACACCTGCTACCTCACCGCCCTGGGGAATTAGGTCTGCCCCCTCAGGGAGCATAGCCCCAGCACAGGCTGACCAGCCAGGGGGCAGCCCCAGTGCCCCTGCGGCCACTAGGTGAGAAAGGCCTGGGCTCTCGAGGGCAGGGTTACCCTCGCTCTGGTTCGCCACCCGCTGCACGCCACAACATCGGGCCCCGCCCACTGCCCGCTCCCTCACAGCCCCGCTCACCCATCCCCACCCCATCCCCCAGGGCCTTGGCTCCTTTCTGACCCTCTGGCCTCAGGGCCTTGGGACCTTCTGCGTCCTCTGGACACGTGGCATGCGGCTCACACCATTTGGAGTCACTGGGGTGGGTCCCAGGCTGTGTGCGGGGGAGCTGGGTCCCCTTGGGCCAGAGCGGGAGAGCCTGGGGCCGTCAGAGGGGGTGAGAGGTGGAGAGGGGGCTAGTGGCGGAGTGCAGGAAGAGCGCTTCCCAGATGCCATCCCTGGGCGCGCGGAAGAAGCTGCCAGAGTCTCTGCCTGAAGAGGAGAAGGAAACCCTCATGGAGAGGCGCTCTGCTCACACCCGGACCGGAGCGCCCTTCCCTCCAAAGGCCAGGCGACCCCAGGAAGCCCCCAGACAGGCAGACCTCGCTCCGTGTCCCCAGCACCCCGCGCCGACCTCACATGCCTGGACCGTCCCGCCCCCACGACCTCCTGCTCCTGTCGGACACGCAGGCCGACTCCCCCTGGGCCTTCGTTTCCTCAGGGAGGCCCCCTCCTCACAGGACGCAGGCTGACGGTGCGAGCGCCCTCCTTCTGTCCCTCCATCTTCGTCCGTTTCCTCCTCAGACCCGCCGGGGATGCCAGGGCCCAGGAGACTTCGCCGCCCGCACGCTGGCGTGGGCCTGGCGCAGAGCCAGATTCTGGGGGCCGCAGGCAGCACACGTTCCGGAGCCAAGACGTCCACGGCCGCTCCCCCCAGCGGCTGTAGGTGAGGGTCCTCCCTGCCTCTCCCAGCTCCCGGTGGCCCCAGGTGTCCCTTGGCTTGTGGCCACATCCCCCCAGTCTCTGCCTCCTTCACAGGCTTCTCCTCTGTGCCTGCCCCTCTCTCCTTTCTGTAAGGACGTAGGGCCCACCCCGACCCAGGAGAAGCTGGTCTCTGAGGTCCTTAACCCGTTACATCTGCAGAGGCCCTGGGGCTGCCCCTCTGCAGGCCCGGCCGACCTCGCTTAGAGAATCAGCAGCCTCTACGAGGCTCCCTGACCACTTGCGCGGACCCTGGACTGACGTCAATGTCCCCGGCGGCTCCGTGGGCCCAGGATTCGGAGGCGTCGGGGCCGAGCCGATGGTTCTCCTAAACGCGAAGCATTTAGGTCTCAAAGAGGTGTCCCCAAACATGTACGGAGTGCCCCGTGGCCAGCTGGAGGGGAGCCATTGATTCAGGCAAGCTTCTGGAAACGTCTGCACGGTCAGTGGGGAATGGAAGGTTTCGTATCAGCAGTGATTAGCCTAGCAGGTGCGCCGGGTCCCTCCGGGGGCCCCTCCGGGGGCCTCAGGCAGCCTCTGTCTGCGGAAGCCTTCGGGCCTGACGTCTGGGGGCCACTGCTCGGCCCGCCCACCCTGCTCCCACACACTGGGTTTGGACAGAGCGCCCAAGGCTTGCTCAGCCCCTGCCGCTCACCCACAGCCTCTTCTGACAGTGCCAGTGGGGTCCCTTCCTGCACCCCCTCATGCCTGCGTGTGGTGGCTTCTCAGACCTGAAGCTCTAATCACCAACAGGTCATAGCCACCGGTCTCGGGGTGGGACTCCGCTCCGCTCTGCACCAAAGGAAGCCTGAACCCCCGGAATCTTAGCAGCTGCCTCTAGCAATTAATGCTACAGCCATTTTCGCCCCAGTTACAGATGAGTAAACTGAGCCTCCCAGAAAGGACACCAATGGCCACTTGGGGGGCTGGGGGCGGGGAGCCAGGCCCGAGGCCACCTGTAGCTGATGTTAAAGGCTCATGCCCAGTCCCCCCACTCCAACCCCCCTGCTGCCCCCCAGCCACAAGCCGAAACTTTCCCGCAGAGCAGGAGCCCTGAGGGAGGCCCACACCTCCCTGGAGGTCCCCTGGCAGCCTCCCCAGGCCAGCCTCTGAGGCTGTGGGTGCAGGAGACGAGCTCCAAGGAGCAGTTTCCAGAGGCCCCGAGGATATTGTGCAGGGACGCTGGGGACCCTCACAGCCTGGAGCTCACCCCTTAGTGCCCCGGTTCCCCCCCAGGCACCGTGCCCCATCCCTGCCCACCCAGCACCTGGGGAGGGTGTGGGGGCTGGGCGGAGCAGGAAGGCCGGCTTCAGCGGCCAGGCAGCTCCGCCAAGGACCTGGGTGCCAGCTCTGAGCCTGGGCTCTGGGGGAGGGGAGGGCCGTCCTCAGGCTCCAGGCGGCATTAAATTGCGCAGGAGGGAAATCAGACCCTGCATAGCCTACATCTGAGAAGAGGACATTCTTTGTTTGCTCCTGGGGGTAAATTCCACCCTCCAGGTTTCCCCTCTGCAATTCTGTTGACTTAATTTGGCTTTTGTCTGGGTGGCCCTTGGGGGGATTACCTGGGGGTCCTGTTACATGGAGCTCAGGGTCCGGAGGCAGAGGTGAGCTGGAGGCTCGGTTTCCCGTTGTCCTGGTAACAAGGTGGCTGCTCTGGGCCGCGGTGGCTGCAAGGTCTGCTGCTGGGAGCGGGAGGGGGTGGCAGGTGGGTGGCCCCCCCTGCAATGCACAGGTCAGGCGGGGGGGGGCACCCCAGCTGCAGAACATCTGTCGAAAAGGTCCTGAGGTGGGAAGAAGGAGACACATTCCAGGAACAGAAAGGAGGCGGAGGCAAGGAGAGGGAGGGGGCCAGAGAGCTGGGGTGGGGCAGATATTGAGTCTATAAAATGGGTGCTGGGGGGGATGGGCAGTCTTGAGTGCGCTCCACTTTACAGAAGAGAAACTGAGGGTCAGGCTGGCCCAGAGGCAGCTCCCTGGTGATGCAGCTGATGGGCTGAGCTGGGGTCAAATCCCCCCACACCCCCGTGCGGATTTCAACCCGCCTTCTGATCACTCAGCGCCCACCCTTCCTGGGTCCAGGCCCGAGCGAAGACCCCATCCCAATTGGCCAAGCGACCTCCTCCACATTCCCCAGGTGGGGGTGGGGGGAGGTGAGCCCCAGCAGAGCCACCCCCACCCCACGGCTGGCCGGCCTCTGCTGCCCCCTGGTGGCCACCCCGGCCCCGGGGGAAGCATCGACCCCACTGGATTTTACCTCGAGGCTCCCTCTCAACCTGGGATTCTGCAAACAGGTTCACCAAATTGTCAATTAAGTGAAAATCAATCCTGAGTCATTCATCACGGGCAGCCATCGATCGGGGCCCCCAGGGAGCAATTGAGGCCAAGTGCAGCCCACGGCGGCTGCACCCGGGCGGCCTCTGTGATCCATCATCCGGAATTGCCAACGGCGCCCACGGGGGCTGGGGGCCTGGGCCGTCGGGTGGGAACCTCTGCACTCAGGACCCGCCTCTCTCTGCTCGCTGGCCCCCACGGCCCCCACGGTCCTCCCTCACGGTGCCTGTGACGACTCTGGGGTCTCTTACGAGGTCATGCCCTGAGGTCATGGCAGGGGCCTCGGGAAGTGTGTGGGAGGAGGGGCACCCTGACCTCTGCTCCCCTTTCGCCTCCGCCCCCAGCGTGGGGCTGTGACCCGCCGCGCTCCCCCTGCAGGACGCAGTCCCGTGAGGCCCCGTCTAGAGGTGGGTCTCCGGACAGTGGGGCAGGGAGCGCTTCCCCAGGAGCTCAGGAACCCCTCTCCCCCCTCCTCCCTGCTCGTACTTGGAAGTCAGCAAGTCCCAGAAACACGCGGCGTCCCTTTACAATTCCTTTATAATACAGCACTCAGATGGTTATTGTCATTTTTTAGGTTTATTTATTTTTGAGAGAGAGTGCAAGCAGGGGAGGGGCAGAGAGAGGGGACACGGAGGATTCAAAGCAGGCGCTGTGCTGACAGCAGGGAGCCCAACGTGGGGTCCAAACTCACGAACCCCGAGATCATGACCTGAGCCGAAGTCAGACGCTCGTCTGACTGAGCCCCCCAGGTGCCCCCGGACATTATGTTTATGTCAGGAGGAAACAGACTATGTCCATGCTGCCTGCGGTGAGCCTGTCCCCGGCCCCTGGAGGGAGCTGTGGCAGCCGGGACCTCTGGACCCTCCCAGCGGCCATGGGCTGGGACCCCGTGCCTGCGGCCAGTGCTTGGGGCCCGTACACCCCTTCCACAAGCCAGTGGCCCCTCTGGTGGAGTGGCCCCTCTGGGCAGCCTAGTTGTCCCCACTGGGCAGATGCGAGTGTGACAGGGAGACCCCCAGCCCCTATGCCTGGGCTTCAAGGTGGAAACCAGCACCTTCCTCTGCTTGAGCTCAGGATTTGGGCTGAGTGTGGGGACAGGCCCACGAGGCCTGGAAACAGCCAGGGGCTGCAGCTCGAGGGCCCCACCAGTGCTGACACCTGTCGCTGTCCCCCTGGCACGTCTGGGGTCAGTTCATAGCCGGGCAGCCCTGGCCGCCTTCCGCGGGCCAGGTGCTGTGACACGGAGGGGGACTGCCAGCTCACGCCGCCCTGCGGAGTCCAGGTGGTCAGTGCCCTGAGTAGGAAAAATTCTTTAATCAAAGCATGCTTAGAGCCTCACTCATTCACTTATTCATTTATTTGCCTAGAAATATTTATTAAATCATCAGAGGACTTCAGCTTCTAACCACGACAGAGCAATAGGAGAATTTGCCCTCGTGCTGAAACGACAGCAAAGTGTATAAAATATGTATGTGGAAGAAGGGCTGTCCAGCCTTGAAAGACGGGCGGCTCAGGACAGTGATCTGAGGAGGTTAAGCGTCTGACTTCAGCTCAGGTCATGATCTCTTGTTCGTGGGTTCGAGCCCTGCGTCGGCATCTGTGCTGACAGCTCAGAGCCTGGAGCCTGCTTCCGATTCCGTGTCTCCCCCTCTCTCTGCCCCACCCCTGCTCATGCTGTCTCTGTCTCTCTCAAAATTAAACATTTAAAAAAAAAGGAAATTCTTCAGACAAAAAAGAGAATTATTCCCCACCAAAAGATCAATCTACGCAAAGAAATGAAAGGCACAGGGAATGGAAACCACATGGGTAAATAGATAATGCTTTCCTTCTAATAAAAAAATGTTAAATAATTGGTGGTTTCAGGCAAAAAGTATAATACCGTGCTGTGGGGTGTGCACCGCGCAGAGGCCGGAGCGTGCCGCCCACGGGCGGGTGGGGAACAGGAGCCCCCGCGGGGAGGTTCCCGGACGGACCCAGGGGCTAAAACATCACCCGAAGGCAGACTGTGCCACGTGAGCGGCAAGCAGCAAAAACACAAAATAAAGCGTCACCACGAGTCAGCCGAAGGAGGAGGCACAGTGAGCGGACAGAGAGCGCCGGGAACCGGGACAAAGCAGACGGAGGAGCGAAAACAGCAGATGACAGCAGGCGACACGCACGCCCGTGAGCGGTGAGCGGCCTCCCGGCCCCACGGAACTCGGGGCGTGTGCCTCGGCCGCGGCAGCCTGGGTCACGTGGGTCAGCCTCGACACCCCGGGGAGCGAGAGAAGACAAGGCTCCAGAGCGCCTGAGTCCGTTTGTGAGACCCAGGGAGGGGCGCCGGGGGGTCAGCGGGTTGAGGGTCAGACTCCTGATTTCGGCTCAGGCCCTCATCTCACGGGTCGCGGGTTCGATCCCCGTGTCCGGCGCTGTGCTGACGGCGCAGAGCCTGCTTGAGGTTCTCTCACACCCTCCCCCCACCCTTCCCCCCCCTCAAAATACATAAATAAACACAAAAAACAAAGTGTAAGGCCTTCTGAGAATAGTCCAGTTCATAGAAACAGAAATGTAGGACACAGGTTACTGGGGCCTGACGGTGGGGGAGGGGACGTCAGCATTTAGCCAGGATGGAGTTCCATTTGGGAAGGTGAGAAGGTTCCGGAGACAGAGGGCGGCGGTGGGGGCTGCAGAGCGCTGTGGGCGTGCGTGAGGCCACCGAGCCGCGCACTTAAAGGTGGTCCCGATGGCACACTTTGTATGTTACATATTTATGACCACAATTTTAAAAATAGTGCGATCTAACAGAACCCAGTGAATTGTACAGTGTATGATTTATTATTTGTCATCTCTACACCCAGTGTGGGGCTCAAACTCACAACCCCGAGATCCAGAGTCGTACGCTTCTCCGACGGAGCCAGCCAGACGCCCCAAAACGTACAGTTTAAACGGGCGCAGTGTTGGCACGTGAACTGTCTCAATAAAACTTTAAAAGAAAAAGACAATGATTGTCAGAATCAATACAAAAATCACTGCGTGCCGCCCGCCCTGGACGCCCGCGCCTCACACCGGCAAGCGCCGCTCGCCTGCCCCTGCCCAGGCCCCCGTGCGAGGGGGGGCCGTGGGGCCCGTGGGTGCCAGGGAAGAGCCTCAGGCAGGGCGGCCCATCTCAGCGACATTTTTTATAATAGCAAAGAAATAGCATCCTGCCAGACGTCCACATGTCGGGGAAACTATTAAGGGTTTTATGGCACGACCAATCCACTGAGGACTTTTGCAGCCATTAAGAAAATACTTTTCAAACAGAGTATTGACTAACTTGGGAATATGTCTGTTGCCTCGAGTGGAAAACAGGAAATAAAATCGACCACGTGACGCGATTCAGCCGCGGCACCCGGTGCGCGTGCACAGCTGACGTCTCTCCCTCCCCCCCTCGCGGAGGAGGAATCACGGCCCGTGACAGCCACCGGCCAGGCCCGGCCACGATCGCGAGTGTGACCCGGGGACGTCCCTCCCGTCCCAGGCTGGCCCTGCGGCCTCTCCCCAGGGAGACACCCCCGGTGGCCCCGTCGTGTCCCGCGGCCCGACAGCCCGTGCCCGCGGCCCACGTAAGGGCATGGAGACAGCAGGCCACGCTGTGGCCTCCATGCAGATTCTGCGTCCCGGGAACAAATGAGAATCTCCCTGGAATCCTCATAAATCTTCCATTCCTGACAAACCCAAAGGAAGACGGGGGCGAAGGGGAAAGGGGGCGGGGAGCCGAGTCCCCTGCTAATTCTCTCAAACTGCTGTTTATTGAAATGAGGCACCAGGGATAAACCAGAACTGGATCAATAACGGTCTGTCTAATACAATCAGCCCAGGGCCGCCCCGCCCCGCCCCCGCCAGGTGAAGGAGAGAGAGGCCGAGCAGTCCGGCCTCACACCTGCGTCCTCGCTCCCGCCGCCCCGCCAGGGACAGCTGGCCCCGGCCTGTGGGGCGGAGACCCGGCCGCTCCGCTGCCCGGCGATGGTCCGCTCTCCATGCACCCCCTCAGCCCCCACGACGACGTCTGAAGGCGGCCACCACCGTGACCTCAGCCGAGCCCAGAGCGGGTCCCAGGCTGGGGGTGGGGGTGGGGGTGGATGCAGGGCCGAGGCAGGCGGGGCTGCAGCCAGCGGTGCCCAGACAGTGGCTCTGAGCTCATCGGTCATTGGAAAGTAGGCCCGTGGGCCCTGTGCGCTGGCTTCCCCGGCGACAGACCGGCCGGCCCGGTCACAGGTCACAGCGAGCTGCGCAGGTCCCTGTGCCACCGTGAGGGAGCTGTGCCCGGGAATACGGTGGCCCTGAAGCGGCGTGCCCTTGGAGGCGGGGACGTTTACCCCTTCCCCAGGAAGGGGAGGGGGTTGTTTGCATCCCACCGTCCTGCCAGGGTCTTGGGGGCTGGGTGGTCTCTCTAATGCTGGGCATGAGGCAGGTCCGAGGAAATCTCACCCGGCAAATCCCACGCCAGCCTTTGTCCAGCCTCCAGGGTCAGCTCGCTCTCGCCTCGCTCAGCTCCTGCAGGTGCGGGGTGAGCCCCCACCCGAAGCCGCCGGTTTGGCAGGCACCCCCACCCCGACCCGGCCGACGGGGAGCAGGACCGAGGCTCTGCTTCCCGGCTGCACGAGCAAAAGGGGAAAGTGACCCCCCCCAGGTTTGCTTCTCCAGAGGGCACATCGCCTACAGCCAGCCTTGCCTGGAGCCCGCTGACCCGAGTGGGCTTTGCCGTGTCCCCTCTGCAAGGACGTGGGGAGGGGGTGGCCAGCCAGCAAGGCCAGGCCTGGGTCACGAGGGAGCTGCCCTCTGGCCCTCGCTTCCTTCAGGAAGTGTTCCCCGTGACCGGTCCCACAGGCCTCCCCCGAAGGGAAAGCGGAGGACGGGGTGCTGGAGACACCGCTGCCTGAGGGAGGGGAAGGCCGCTCGCCCCCAGGTGACCCCCGGCCAAGCCCTCCCTGGGAGGAGGTCGGCTCCTGACTCTTCCTGACCACCCTCCCCGCTGGCCTCAGTCTCCCCATCTGCAGGCAGGGGTCCGGGTGGGCCCTGTGGCTCTGGGTGCTGACGTCGACGGCACGGTGCCCAGGAGGGGGCTCTGCTCGCCGCCCCAGGGGACAACCAGGGGGCCATGGGCTCCTTAGTTTTGAGTGTCTGGGCGGGGGACAAGCGGCCGGGGACAAGCGGCCGGGGACAAGCGGCCGGGGACAAGCGGCCAGGAAATGCGGGGCCCGCCGGGCACGGGGTGGGGGACGCCAGCAGCATGGCCACCTGCGCCCCGAGCACGGGGAGAGGAGTGGCCGACTCCGAGAGGAAATCAAAAGCAAATTATTTTCGGGATTATGGCTCTGGAGCCCCGGCAGGATGCGGCCCATTTTTCAGAGCAGACAAAGCCATTTTCCGAGGGATCAATTTTGCCAGAGCAAGTCGCCTCCTCTCAGCCCACAATCCATCATATTTCCCCATTTGCAATCTCTCGTGTCTGAGTGTTTTAAGTTTCCTATGAATTATTTCGTAGAGCTTTCTTTCCTCCCGCTGGAGCGAGGTGCTCCGGCCCGGCCCGAAGCCGCAGGCTGCACGCGCGGTCAGGGGCCCGGTGCCGCCAGCCCCCGCCACGGTCACGGCCGTGGAGGCTCAGGCCCGGGCGCACGGGCCGGCCGGCCGAGAGGGCGGGGCGGTGGCGGGGAAGGCGGGTGCGGGGAAAGTTTGTGAAGAGATTTATTCTGATGTGCTGCTGAAGGAGGGTCATCCTTCAGGAGGCAGGTGTATAAAAATTTCCTGGCCTGTTGATTGGTCTGTCACAGTGATTTGTGGCTCTTCCCCCGAGGTAATGGGGAGCAACTGTGCCCGTGAGCGACAGCCGGACAGATTGCTGCGCCGAGCGGGCGGGAGGCCGTGGCCGCCGGCGAGATTTATTGACCTCGACCTGCGGAGGTCCCCTCAGTGCGTTTAATCTGGCCTTTAAGCTTGTCACCAGCACTGATTGCGGCCGGGCTGGCTCCCCGGGGCCCCACAGGGCAGAGGCTCAGGGCCGCCCCGGGTCTTGCCATCTGGCTGCCCCCCCCCCCAGGTGCCCGTGCCCCAAGGAGAGACGGTGACCCTTTGCCGGGGCTGCTGCTTTCTCATAACACGGTTTTATTGAGAGGGAAGCCACACCCCATGCTGTCGGCCCCTGCAGGCGCGTGTGCGGTGGCCTCAGGTGCTCACGGGCCGTGGGGCCACACCGCCGTCCACGGCTCTCACCACCCCGGAGAGAGACCCCAGAGGCAGCCGGGCAGTTTCCTGCTAAACCGAGCAGACTCCTGCGGTGCCAGCCAGCGCCGAGGACTGAGCGGTCACGGCCACACGAAGGTCTGTGTGTTTGTAGCAGGTTCGCAAGTCATCGCCAAACGTCAGGAGCCGCGGAGACGTCCTCTGGGAGGTGATGGGCACTTGAGCTGGGCCCGGCTCGGCCCCGGAACACTGTCTGCGCTAAAAAGAAATGTGCGAAGAAACCAGGAAAAGACACGGAGGCGCCGTAAACACCGTTAGTCACGAAGAGAAGCCAATAGGAAGGGACCGCCCGGATGCGGATCAAAACCAGCACAACTGCAGGGGCGCCTGGGGGCTCAGTCGGTCAAGAGTCCGACTGCGGCTCAGGTCATGATCTCGCGGTTCGTGGGTTCGAGCCCCATGTCCGGCTCTGTGCTGACAGCTCGGAGCCTGGAGCTGCTTCGGATTCTGTGTCTCCCTCTCTCTCTGACCCTCCCCTGCTCGTGCTCTGTCTCTCTCTCTCTCAAAAATAAATAAAGGTTCAAAAAACTCTTTTTAAAGACCACCACGAGGTATCACCGCTGGCCTGTGAGAACGGCCGTCGAGACAAAGGCAGGAGATGACGGGCTCTGGCCGGGACGCGGACACGGGGCCTGGAGCGGGCTGGGGACTGCGCCGGGGAGAGCGTGGCTTTCCTCCAGAAACCGGACACGGAGCTCCCAGGGATTCGCAACGGCACGTCTGCGCGTCTGTCCACACGCTCGCCGCAGCTTGCTCCCGGCTCACAGAGGCCGGGACCGGAGGCCGCTGGGCGTCCCCTGACGGGCGATGGACACAGAAGACGCGCCACAGCAGGGTGTTATGCAGCCACAGGAGAAGGGAAGTGTGGTCACACCACAGTGAGGACGGCCTGGGGCATGCCCGGGGAATCGAGTCGGACAAATCCCGGTGATGCTACTTGTAGGTGGGGCCCAAAAGCACCTGCACCCAGAGGAGCAGAGAAGAGACTGGCAGGGGGAGGGGCGCAGGTGGTCAGGAGATACAAACCTCCAGGTGTCACGAGGTAAGTTCGGGGATGTGACGTGCCACACGGGGACCATAGTTAACAACGTCCGTGCTCCAAAGTTGCTGAGACAGTAGATGTTTTAGGTTCTCATCGCTGGAATGATGGGCTGGAACCTCGAGGGGCGAGGAGGTCCCCCTGCAGGCCCCCCCGACGTCGTGCCGTGTGACAGGTGCCCGTCTGGGAGGGGCGGGCACTGCAGGGCGCTGCCTCTGTGACCCCCCGGGGAAGGTGAGGCTGGGCAATGGTAGGAGGAGCAGGGCCGGGGAGCACAGGGCGTTTTTAGGGCCATGAAATGCTTCTGTGTGATTCTGTGACGGAGGACACACATGCCCAAACCTGCAGCGCCACGAGGGGCCTCGGGCGGTGACGTGGCAGTGCGGGCTCCCCAGCTGTGACAAGCAGGCCGTGGGCGGGGGGGGGCTGTGCCTGGGGGGTCGGGCGGATGGGGCACCTCTATCTCCTGCCTCATGTCGCTGTGAACCTAAAGCCGCTCTAACAATAGTCCAGTGGTGTTTTTTTAAGGTTTATTCATTTTTGAGACAGAGACAGATCATGAGCAGGGGAGGGGCAGGGAGAGAGGGAGACACAGAATCCAAAGCAGGCTCCAGGCTCTGAGCTGTCAGCACAAAGCCCGGCGCGGGACTCGAACCTACGAACCATGAGATCATAACCTGAGTAGAAGCCGGACACGTAACAGACTGAGCCACCCAGGCGCTCCCATAAACTTTAACCAAGTCTTAAAAAAGAAAAACTGAACCAGGGGCAACGGGGTGGCTCAGTCAGTTAAACATCTGACTTCGGCTCCGGTCATGATCTCATGGTTCGTGGATTTGAGCCCCGAGTCGGGCTCCGTGCTGACAGCTCAGAGCCTGGAGCTGCTTCGGATTCTGTGTCTCCCTCTCTCTCTGCCCCTCCCCCGATTGCACTCTGTCTCTCTCTCTCAAAATAAAGACATAAATTTTTTTTTAAGTTTACAAACACCCAGGGTGTGGCTCCAACTCCCAACCTCGAGATCAAGAGTCTCAGGCTCCTCGGAGCCAGCCAGGAGCCCCCCAGATAGTCTAGTTTCTAAAAGAACCCCGTAGGGTGCAGCTACGACCCCTCCCCCCACACCCCTCCTGGCAGCCGTGAGTGGACACGCCCGCTGCTGACGCCGGTGGGGGCGCAGCCCTTCGTGCGTGGCTGCTCGCGCACTCGCCGCACCTCTGAGGGTCGCCAGTGCCGTGGGGCCCGCCAGGGTGGCTGCCTTCACGTGTGGCCGAGGGCGGAGCCACCGCGGACGGTGTGAGAGCATCATCCCCGGGGTCTGCCACACTCGCTTCCTACCCCCCTGCCAGGGGGCGGACGTGCCCGCGGTCCCAGAGCATCAAAACACAGAAGCGTGTGGAGAAGCAAACAACTGCCTCCCGCGGACCCTGGGGGCCAGCGCACGTCCCCGTCTGTCCTCGACCTCGTCGCCTCCGCGCCAGGACCCATCTGCCCTGCGGCTGCGCGTCCGCCTGTCTCAGCCGTGGCTCAGTACCAGGCTTTCCCGCGCTGTTGAAACCCTCCCGCCATCTGACATTTCGGGGAATGGAGGCCCCGCCGTTTGCTTAACGTCCTTCCAAGCGCTCCGGGCACCGAGAACAAAGCCTCCCAGAGGTGCCATCCACGTCCCCTGCTAGGGGCTCAGGTCCTGGCGTGGCCATGGGAGGGGTCAAGGGCCAATGAGGGAGACCAAGGCAGATCCTCGGGGTCCAGCGTGCGCCCCGGGCTTGCCTCTCTCCAGGAGCAACCTCGACCCGCAGAGGGAGGGCCCCATTCTTCCCTCTGGGTCCCCGCCCGGCCTCCCCGCCCCCGCCCCTTCCAGCCCCAGCTCCAGGCCCACTGGGTTTCCGACCGCCTGGGTGAGGGCCTGGCCGCCTGCCCCTGTCTGGTCCCGGGGCCGAGCTCCGAGGACACTAATCCAGCTTCTCAACCGCGTCCCCTGTGCGTCCGGGAGGAGTGAGCTCCCCGCCGGACACTTGCTGTGGGGGGGAAACCGGCTTGTGGTCAGGACCCGAGTTGGCGGCACAGAGCCCTGGCGAGAGCCCCTCTGCTCCGGACGCGCCCCGCGGCTCACTGAACCCCCTCTCGGCGGAGGCGTCCCCTGCACAGATGAACAAACCGCAGGACCAGAGGGGTCCCAGGCTGACGGGTGACGGAGCTGGTGGAGCCTGGACGGCCCCTTTCACTCTGCCCTTTGAAGAGAGGGGGCCTCAGGGGCAGGGGGCCCCGACCCAGAGGAGGAAGGCCCTGTGCAGGCTGCTGCCCTGAGCGGAGGGCTGAGCAGGGTCCCTCCCGAGTTAAAGGATGGCAGATCTGTCTCTGCAAAGCTCTGAGGCTGACCCAGATGACCAGAGCGCGGACCCAGGGTGTCCCCTGGAGTGAGCCCTCGCCCCGCCCTTTCTTCTGCAAGTCGTGGGGTCACGGCCTCCTGTGCGAGGCCTCTCAGGGCGATGGCACTTGTGCACAGCCCACAGCGGGAGTCTGGGTGGAGGCCAGCTGCCGGCACCTCCTCTCAGGGCGCCCCCGTCCGCCCCCAGAACTGGGGGTCCCCAAGGGGGACGGGGACGGGAGGCTGAGGGCAGCCCAGAGGCCCACGCCTTCCTGCCCGATCAGGGATCAGATCTGCTGGGGGGCCCGACGTGGGAGGGTCCGTGGGAGGTGGTACGCCATGGGGCTCCAGCCTGGATGTGGGATGGGGGGCCTTGCACCCCAGATTCTCCGGGAAATGGGACGTTACGGGGCAGCCCATCTGCCACCTTCACGGGGGCCAATTTCCCTTTCCTCCAGGAGAGTGGGAAGCCTCAGCATTTGAAGATCAGTAATAATTGCAGCGACACCGGGCGCTGGGCAGGGACATTGAGAGGAGGTGACACGGAGTGACGCACTTCGCCTCTTTAAAGACACCTTTCCTGAGCCCCTCCCGCGGCCGCGACGTGGGCACAATCTATTCTGAGCTGCACTTGGAAATTAAATTCCCTTTAGCCAAAAAGGAGCCTGGCTTCAATCAGCCCAGGCGCGTCCTCCCCCACCCGCCCCAGCCCGCCCTCCCCACCGCGCCCGCAAGTATGCAAATGGGGGCACCTTGCGAGCGGCCAGCCATCGATCCTCAGGTTCTCATCAGGGAAATGAAATTAAAACGGAGCCGCGGCTGCTCGGGTATTCTGGGACTCGTCCGTTCCGGGCCCCTGCCTGGCCCCTGACCCCGCTGCTGTGGGCGGGCCGGTCCTGTCAGCTGATGGCCCTGACCTTGAGAACCTGCAGCGGTCCTGCGGCAGGACCCCCAGCCAGGTCAGGTCCCACGAGCACCTCGTGCCCTGGCCTGGGAAAGCAGGTCCGTAACGTGAGTGTCCCCCCCCAGCATGGCCTGGGCCCCGCCTGGTCAGACTGGCCGGCGGGTGTGATGGGAATTCAGTCCTGGATCCCGTGGAAGACCCCAGGATGGGGCGGGGGGTGGGTGGGCCTGCGGCTCCCCTCCCCCAGGGTTTGGATGCTCAGCCCTGGACCTTCATCTGCGTCCACGCGGCTGCTCACCCACACATGGCCGGCACTTCCGGTGGGAGGGCCTGGGGCTGGATCCCAGAGATGCAGGAAAGACAGGTGTTACCCCCCAGAGCCCATCAGACCCTGGGGGCTGGTGAGGGCCTCCGGGAGGTGATGGGGGCACAGGCTGGGATCGGGGGTGGTGACGGGGAGCCCCATGGCAGAGGTAAGTTGGGAGGGGCCCACTGCCATTCGTCCCAAGCCAGAGCGGGCCCTGGAGGGTACTTCTGGGGTCATGGCCCCTTTCCTCCCTGCGGGGCCCCCAAGCCAGGAGGCAGAAACAACACGAGGGAGTTGGAACATACTTGGGGGGAGGGTGGCCAACCTTTCCCAAGTTGCTCTTGGCCTCTGTCCCCCGACTCAGGCTGCCCTGGGGGCTGGCAAATCAGGGCCGGACCCACCCTGGGTCCCACAAGAGCGGGGCCTCACAGACGCGAGGGGCAGAGTGAGGGGACACTGCGAGCTGGCGCTGTGGCAGCCTGGCTCTCCTCACCCTTGCTTACCCGCCTTGGGGGCCTCCTGTCCCTACCTCAGGGCCTTTGCCCCTGCTGCTTCCTGCCTCCAGGGCCTCCCGGAGCCGGTTCCTTCCTACCACGCAGGCCCCCTCCTCCCTGCTGGCCTGGGTCAGTTCCCAGTCCGCCGGCCCTCCCCCACGGCACCCTCGGCATTCACCCTTGACAGCTGCTTATTCCGGTCTGTCTCCACTGATGGCGCTTTGCGAGGCCTGGAACTTGGTGGGAAGCAGCGCTTGGTTCCCTGAGCTCAGATTTTGTGCACAGACTGTCCTGGAGCTCTGTCTGTGCGTCAGGCTAATCCTCCCACCTCACCCCTCGTCTTGTTTCAGTTGTTACCTCCGTTTTAACAGGGTGGGACCCACAGCCCAGCAGCTGCCCCAGGGGGGCAGGACTAAGGCACCAGGCGGCCTGTGGCCTGTCTTTTTTTAGAAAGGGACCTGCAGGGGGGCCAGCAGGGGTGTGTGGTGCTGGCCCCGAATCCTGGGCGCCCCGGAGCGCCCCTGCCCGAGTGGGATTTAGAGCTTAACGTTAATTATGATGTGTGACGCTCACTGTAGGAAACTGATCCATTCCCAACAATCAAGGCTACACTGCATAATATATTTAATTAGCCAGATTTCCTGTGCACGTTGGCGGGACGGAACTGGCAAGTTCTCGGTGTAATACACTTAATTCTGAAATAAATCATTGTTTGTAGAGTGCCCAGGGGACCGAGGCACTCGGGGGTGGGCGCTGGCATCGCCGGCCACCCGTGGGCACGTATCCGTGTGGCGGTCCTTCCCGGTGTGGGGTGAGCAAGTGAGGCGGGCTGGTGACCCGGGCCAGGGCAGGGGGTGGCCGAGGGAGCCCGAGCCAACGGTTTGGCACAGAAAACTGTGACGTCCTCCTGAGCCTGTCACGAAGCGTGCAGAGCCCTCCGGCTGCTGGTTCAACCAAGACCAGAAAAACCACCTTGTGAGTGTAAGCGCTGGGGGCAGGCTGCTGGGCACCGAGGTGCCCCCCGCATCTGGGCCCCGTGTCCCCCTCTACAGCCCAGCCCTGGCCACCCAGACACCGCAGCTCTTAGGAGACCCCAGGCGTGGGCTGGGCCAGGTGCCGGCCCTTTGGGGCTCCCTGGTCCCCACCGGAGCTCTGTGAGGACTAGGGGTCCCCTGGCGGAACCCACACAGCTTCCATCACTGACTTACAGAGGGACATTCCCAGGACCAAACTCTGGAGACTTTTGTCCCTCATAGCAGACGGGAGGGGGCGGGAGGGGGCAGGAGGGGGGTCCTTGTGCGTGCCCTCCACCTGCTGGCACTGGGGTGGCAGGGCCTGGCGCGCCTCCCTCTTGGACAGCCCGCCTGCCCTGGGCTCCGGTTACTGCGTGTGCCGCCATCTGCCACCCGCGTGGCCAGCCTCCTGCATAATTCAGGCCCCTGGGAGAGGGCCCACCAATGGGTGCCGACAAGGGCTGACAAGCCTGATCGGGTGTCGAGACACCAGACCCCCCACGAACAGGACCTGTGTTCTGCCCTGTCTGTGCCCCGGTGACAGGCCGTGCAAGGAGCAGTGTGGGTGGCGCCTGCTGGCGTGGGTGCCGTGGTGGCTGCCGGTGCCTCCAGACACAGCCATGTGCCCAGGCTCGGGCATGTGTGGCTGTGGGCTCCGATCCAGGCCCGTCCCTAAACTGCCTGGTGCGCTTGATTGGGTTGTCCTAAGCCCAACCCTTGAGCCTCAGTTTCCCATCTGTGAAATGGACCCAGGGCGGCTCAGGTTGGAGCCTTGGATGAGGACTGCCCCAAGGTGCCCGGGAGCCCCTGGAGGCCCAGCCAACTGGAGACCTGGCCTTGAACCTGAGCCCGGTGCTAGGCCCCAGGGCTCTGCGCCCCTCCCCAGGCCACGCCCTCTCGCTCTGTGAAACTGGAGAGGTAATTCTGGCCTCTCGTGTCTGACCCTAAATGAGATCTCACTCTGTGGTCTGCGGCACCCAGAGCCTTTGGCCACGCCCACAGGGGCTGCTCCCAGAGGGCCCACTGCTGCGGCCACTGCGCCTGTCCTGCTGGGCCTGTGGGCTTCTGGGCATCGTGGTTCCTCACCCCGGCCCAGCCAGGGGCCACCAGGAGCCCAGGCAGCGCCCTGTCCCTCTGCCATGGAGGGTGTGGTGCAGGGCTGACCCCTAATGGCCCTTCCTGGCCTGAATCTCAGGTGTGAACACAGGAGTTTCCGGCCTAAGCGGAGAACCAAATATGTCCGCGCCGGCCACCTGCTCCCGGCCGGTCTGTGGCCTCAGAGGCCTCTGCCTCCAAGACCACAAAGCCCTAACCGAGGACCCCCAGATATGTCGGTGCCGTGGGAGCACCGCAAGCGGAGAGGAGGCGGGTGGGCCGCCGCCCAGGGCCTCAGCCTCCTCCCTCTCAGCCCAACGAGCCCCCTCCTTCAAGGGCTGTTGAGAGTATAGGACAGAGACCTGAGGGCAGAGAGGGGCTCACCAAGAACCCCGAGGGCCCCCCCAGGCCCGCCCGGGGCTTGGCACCTGCTGCCGTGGGGCTGACCTCGTCCTTCCTGAGGCGGGCCGGCCCTGCCCTGCCCTGCCTTTCTCGAGGGGGCTCCTGCGGCCCCCGGCAACCTGAGCTTCTCTGCTGCTGCAGCCGCTTTGTTAAGAAAGGAGGGATCCCTCCTCCTGAATAATCGATGAGAGGCATTGACAACCGACCCCGGGCAGCACCTGGCAGGTGGAGGGCTTCTGCCCAGCAGCGTCGTATCACACTGCCGCTCGGGAGGGCGAAGGGGCTGCTGGCCGGCGGGGGCAGCGCCGGGGTGCCCCCCCCCATGACCCGCGTGCCGAAATGTGGGGTTTGCCCGGGCCGGGGCGCCTGCCGGTGCCTTCTCTCTGTGCCTGGCGGTGCACGCGGGCACACACAACGCGGGCACGCGGCCAGAACTTTGCGCTCCGCGCACGGCACGCACACGCACTCACGCACTACACGTGTGGCCTTCCGTGGGGACAACCTGTGCTCTCGGCCTGGCTCTGGGGCACTCAGTGACCTCGTGCCGCCCTGCCCCGCCCCGGGCGCGGGAGAGGAAGGGCCTGCACCCTGCACACAGAAGCAGCACCCGCAGAGCTGCCACGCCGTGTGCTTCCCCTGGGGCCTGACAACACGGAGGCGGGTGCTGGGCAAGGAGGGGGTGGCAGGCTGGTACCGCCTGGTGAGTCTGACTACGAGGAACCCCTTCACCAGGAGCGGCTGCTCTGGGGACAGACAGGCTGGTGTCCGGCACTTCCTCTCATGTCACTGCACTGACTCCTCACAACTGGGCACCATCACCCCGTTTTACAGCCGGGGAAACTGAAGCCTGAGTGGGGAAGAACTTGCCCACAGCTGCCCAGCAGCACACCAGGCGGCCAGATGCCCAAATCCGCACTCATGTGGGTGGCTGGCCGTTGAGGCAGGCGCCCTCCAGACACTGGTCTGTGCCCACGTGCACAATGGGGCCGGCCTACCTCGGAGCCGGGTAAAGCCCCCGGAGCAGATTCACGCCAGCTCTGCCTGTAGGCCCTGAGGGCAGGCGGCCGGAGCCAAGGGCTTCCCACCAGGTGAGAGGAAGTCAACGGCCCGCCTGTGGGCAGAGGCAGGGAGGGGCCTCCCTGGCTCTGGAACCTTCCAGGGCTCAGGCGCTGAAACTAGGTCTGGCAGTGATGTCTGTGAAGGGGAAGAGGAGGGCTCCCCAGGGCCAGGCAGCCCCCCTTGGTTCAGGGAGGAGGTGGGGGGGAGGGGCTGGCACCCCGCCCAGGGCCCCCCACGTCTGGCTAAGGAGAAAACAGCCCCACGCCAGGTGGGGCCTCTGCACTCTGGGCCTCAAGGCACCAGCGATCTGCCTGGAGCAGGCCGGGCCTGGGAGCCCGCGGCACCTCCGCCTCCCACCCGCCTCTGGCCCCGACCCCCGGGGCATCCCGCACTCTGCGTCGGAGTCTAGGATCCCCTTCACAGGAAGCCTGGTGCGCATCCCTCACTTGTGGCCGTCGCTGGACTCTCAGGGTGTGTCCGTCTGGTCGGTGTCTCTAATGACCCTGGCGCTGGGCCGAGTGTCCCTGCAGGAGGCTGACGGGCCCAGGCACGCAGGAGCGGGTGGGTCCCGAAGATCCCCGAGGCTCGTGGTGGGAGCCCAGCTGGCGACCCGGGGGAGGGGTGGGCGTCACGGCCATGCAGGCGTCTGTGCAGAGGACATTCTAGCCGGCGGAGGGCGGGGGGAGGGTGTCAAGAAGCCCCACAAAGGTCTGGAAAAGAGACCCCACTCAGAAATGGCCCATGGAAACCAGGCCACGGAAACCAGGGTCATCCAGAGAACGGGCTGTGGTTGCTGAGCAAAAAGCAGAGTGGGCCCCTCGCCGGACACACGTGGAGCTGCCCTGGGGGGGGGGGGGTCCAGACTGGTCTCTGCTGCATCAGCAGCAGCGCCCCACCCCCGTCCAGGCCGGCCTCACAGGCTCAGAGAGTCATTTCCCGTGACTGGGCCAACACCTTCCCAAGTACGGTGGTGGAGGTGTGAGCCGGCCTGAGGAGGGGCGAGGAGGGGCGAGGAGGGAACCTTCTGGGCAGCAGACTCCGGAGGACCTGCCAGCCCCTCCCCTCACGCAGGGGTTCGGGCAGATCTGGAAGGGGCCGCTCCCTGTCCCCCACGCACCCCTGTGCCCATCCTTGTGGCTGGGCTGCCCACTCACAACTTGGAGGACACGGACCTACAGAAGCCAGGGCCTCAGGGGTCCCTGGGGAGCCCACAGGCCGGCAGCCCCTGGAGGGTGGGGGCCTTCTCCAGGTCTCGCAGGAAGGGACAGAATTGGGGCTCCCTGTCCAGAGCCTGCTTTGGCTCCCCCTCCCCAAAATGGCCTCTTGCTGTTGCTAGCCTCGGACCCCCTGGGGACCCTGCAGCCAGAGAGCCAGCCGGGACCCCAGGTGTCCTCCAGACCAGGGGGATGAGGCGGTCCCTGTGCTGCAGACCACCACCCACCTGGCCCCCAGCCCATCAGAGAGGGAAGGGGGCCCCTGTGGCACCCGGGCTGGGGGCCTTGCTGCTTGAGCGATTCCAGTTGGCCTCCGGCGTCCCCAGCCACACCCAGGGCCGGGGTGCTGGGCGCAGGGATCTCCTCAGCCTGGCCCCGGCTCGCAGCCCCCGTGCTTTCCCAGAGGGAGCACCTGCAGGGTGCTCCTTCTTGGGCCAGGGTGGCCCCATCTCCCAGACCCCAGCCAGCGGCCACCAGGTGAACCAGGCCCAGGAGCCCTCTCCTGCCTGAGGGTCTGCGGCCTGGCCTTCCTGGACCTCTCCGGTCGTCTCCTGAGGTCATGGAGCATGGAGGCCGCTGGGAGTCTTGGGAACATGAATGAGGTTTAGATTTTCTGTTTTATGACCCGGAGACAGGCTTCCAAATGGCCTCACTGGCAGGACATGGGGTCTCACGTGATGAGGCGCACAGGCCGGCCCCCAGTGCAGGAAGCCCTCGCGATTCCCGAGGGACCTCTGGCCATGAGCGATGACTC
The DNA here is from genome assembly GCA_004023845.1 of Helogale parvula. Taxonomy (NCBI): domain Eukaryota; kingdom Metazoa; phylum Chordata; class Mammalia; order Carnivora; family Herpestidae; genus Helogale; species Helogale parvula. The sequence goes on along the minus strand of PJEM01013577.1, from coordinate 1,179 downwards.
CAGGTGGCCCAGGGGACGGTCCCTTCAGCTCGTAGAATAGTGATTCCAGTCCCACTCATTGATCTCCCCGAGTTTTTAAAGGAAATTTTATTTGTTTGGGGTTTCTAGTCATTAAGTTAAAACCAGTAAAATAGAGCAAAATCAATACCCATAGGGCACAGCACAGCCTGTCCTACCCTGACCTGAAACCAGGCAGAATAAATTTCGTCTGGGATTTGGGCTGGGGGAGGGGCCACAGATCTCAGAGAGGACACTGCCCTGTGCGGAGAGGGCAGGGATGTTGGGGGCCCGCGGGGGGGCCCGGGGGCGGGGGCGGGGCCAGCGCCTGGGGGGCGGGGCGGGGCGGGGCCCGCTCGGGGTGGGGCGCTGCAAGGGGGCTGGTGCCGGGCGGGTGGGGAGCCCGGTGGCCCTCAGCCCCCTTCCCGCCCTCTGCACAGATGCGAATTCTTTAATTCAAACTCTGGATGCATATTTGAGAAAGTGAGCGGTTTGCGAGGCCCAGCTCCTGTGACGCATCGAGCTTTGCAGATGGTGCCAGCGGCCGGCCGTGGGGACAGCCCGGCACAGACGCGCCAGGAGGAGGCCGGCCAGCCTTCCGCTGGGCGCCGGCCAAGCACCAACCAGGCAGGGCTCGTTAAGCTGTGAGGGCCATGAGGGGGCCGTTGCCGGGGACAGCAGGACCAGGGGACAGCAGGGCCGACCAGCTGTGACAGTGCAGTCTCTGCCCAGGGAAAGCCGCCCAGGCGGGGGAGGCCTGAGCTGCCCCGGGGGTGGGGGGCAGAGACAGCTGAGGGCAGAGTGGGGACCAGCGGGAGCAAGGCCGGCTTGGTCCTCGGTGTCCACGGTTCCAACCACTTTTCCTCCCAGAAAGTGGCCTCTGCCACTGGGAAACCCCAGCACGTCCAGTTCCTGAAGCTCAGCGCCTCTCCGGCCGGAAGGCGGGCAGCTGGACCCATGCTCTGTCTGTAGTTCACGCGCCACACGTCACCCAGTGAGGGGTGTACGACTGTGGTGCTTGTGCCACCGCCACCAAGGTCACTCCAGAACATTTTTATTACCCCAGAAAGAAGCCTGGGAGATCCCAGCACCAGCCCTAGTGCACCCGGACCCGGAGGACACTGTGCCCTGTGAGAGGGGCCGTCGCAGGAGGACAAGCCCTGAAGGTCCGCTCCCGGGGGC
>PJEM01013576.1:28685-40243 GCA_004023845.1 Helogale parvula | reverse complement strand
CTTATGCAAATAATTAGGCCAGGGTTGTATAGAATGGACTCGTTCCACCAATGCATTATTTTCGATTTGGCTATTTCTGATAATGGAGGTTTTTTAGAGAGAAAACTATGTTCCAACAACACACTATTCTGATTATCTTTGAATGCTTGTTTGCCTAAATTAGACAACTTGAGGTAAACTTCAAAAAAAATTTTTTTTTACGGTATTTCATGTATACATACATAGTCTTCTGTGATTTACTATGGGGATACTTAAAGGATGAGGGTGCCGCTTTCAAAGACTTAAAGGCGGAATTCACAGACATGCAACTAAACAGAAAGTTCAGCCTCTAAGGTTTCAGGTATCCCCCTGGAATTAAGCGGAACGACTCAGAAGAACCCTCAACCTGGTGAGACAATCCAGATCCAGTCAATCAGCTTGAACTGATCCTCAAAAAGACTTTGACTCCAAAGAATCTCCAGCCCTGCTCCAACCACACCCCGGAAGCTGGCTAGCATAGCACGGCAGAAGCTTGAGGAATCATCGGTCCAGTAAAATGAACTGTTCTGTTTCTTTGCATTGGACTGACAAATGTCACCCCAAAAAGCTGGAGAAACAGCAAAAATTCCTGATTGTGCTAACCTTCCTCTTATGGATAGAACGTTCAGTTGGTATTAATTACCTCTAATCTGGGCATGGAATTTTAACATGTCAAAAGGTAAGGAGAGCCTAAACCTCTGCCGCCAGACTCTAATGGGGGGTCTTCCAGTGGCCACTAGATGGCCCACCAATTTGGCTAAGGTTAATCATGTAGAAAGAACCATGGAGGCATATTAAACTTATATGCCCAAGGATCCTGAACAAATTGGCTGTCATTCCTGCCTTTATAAACCAGACACTCTGTATGCGGGGGACCAGCCTACGCACCACAGTCGAAAGGTCCCGAGTAGGGGGTTGGTGTCGGCGAAAATATCTCTAAGAAAGAAGACAGACAAGACGAACTAGACAAGACAGACGAGACAGAGAGCTTGGACGGCGGTTGGTAGAAAAAGACACCTTTATTGAGGTAGCCAGGGTCTTATATACCCTGGGTGATTACATCATTCTTATCAGAAAGTAACAGGTTTAAGTCATTGCAAAAAGAAGAATCCGAGGAGATACACATTCCTTAACGCCCTTCATTAATTATTCAAGGGTGGGATGCTTATCCTTCAGCGAATCTTTTGGGAGAGGATTATGTTCATTCCCTACAGGAGACAAAGAGACAGAAAATAAAGTAAATCATAGGATGGACAGAAGCCATATGTGTGGCTCAAGAGGTAAAATATTGTGTGAGGGTTATTACTGCTTACTGGGCCCCAACAGACTGCCATCCCGCCACCTGCTTGAATTACAGACTCTGCGATATTCGTTCTATGTGGCTATGAAAACCGGATGAGGTTTACAGCACTTAGCCTGTTTCGGAGGCGTGAGGGAGCGTCCCCGGCCCCCCCAGCTTCCTTCCGGAACTGTCTGCAGGTGGTGATTCCCAGTCCTTGTCCCTGGTTACAGGGGCCCCCATCTCCCAGCTCCTGTGACACAGATCCGGTTAATGAGCAAAACTGCAAGGTTCCTGTTGAAAGTCACGCACTGATGGCCAATATCCAGGCAACAGAAGCCACTGGTAGCAAAGAGCCCAGGGCGGGGGTAGCTCAGGACACGAGGGGTCCACACACCCCACGCCCCTTCTTACGAGGGACGGGGCCCATGGGTCAGCACAGCCTCATCGTAGCTAATTACGAGGCAAAAGCACGTGAAAAGGACAGACGGAATTCACGATCTGGCATATAACACACCACACTTCGCTTGGCCCAGAAGTGGAAAGGAGAACGTAAACGCGCATTTGCAACAAACCCCGCAAGTCAGCCTTTGCAAGGGCGGGCGCGGGTCAGGCCTCGAGAGTGAGAGGAGAGCGGGCGTCTGTCCCGGCGCCGTGAGCTCAGCGGACCCAGAGCGAGGGGTGGGCGGCGCCCGCTTGCGCAGGATCCTGCGATCAGGCGGCAGCGCGGACTCCGGGTCCTGCTGCAGTCCCGACACGCGGAGCACGGCTCCGGGCCACCACTGGAACTCCCGACAGGAGAGGAGGCCGCGACCAGAAGGAACACGGTCTCCGGCACCCACTGCGAGCAGGGGTCCTTACCCCGCAGGCGAGCAGCGGGAACCTGGGGTCCGTGATGTAGAATCCAAATTTCATACCTAATTTGGAGGCTGCCAAGGCCAATTCTGGGAGAGAGACTAGTCGGCTTGGGATTACACGCTCTTCCGAGGAGGCTGGAAGACAGGGAGGTCACAAGCCCCGCCCCATGAAAACAGAGGGCCAGAGCCTCTCCCCTGCAGAACTCATGGGCCCCGGGAGGCAGTGAGGAGACCAGCAAGACAGGGGGAGGCAGGGTCAGGAGGGGCCCCTGGAAGGAGGAGCTCAGTCCGCTCGGGGCTGGAGACGCCGCCAGGAGCCCCACCCCCACCCCGCTAGAGGGACGACATCTGAGTGACTCCCCAGAGACAGAGGAAGAGTCACGTCCCGCCGGGGACAGACAGCACGTTCTGCCTCGGAGCTGGGGGTGCAAACCTCTCTGCTTCTTCATTTTCCAACCTTGTGACCCAGGAGGGCCTGACAAGAGAGACGAGCAGCCTCCCCGGGGCCCAGGCAGGAGACTGGGCTCCGGCCTTGGGACCCCAGGGTCTGCATGGCCAGGGCCCCGCGACACTCGGCGTACGTGGATCCGCAGGCCCGCCTCTGCCTGCTCTGCTCTGTTTTAAGCCCGGCGGTGCGCGGGGGCGCCCCGGCGGCTCACCACGGGGGCGAGGCGGGTGGTGGCCGGCTGCACACGGCGGGTGGCTGCCGGGGCGGCCGGGCCCTGCCACCGCCGGGGTACCTCACGAGGCCACTCGCTTCCTCCAGCCTCCGTCTGCTTGTGGAACCCCGTCTTCACCACGAGGGCTCCACCCGGGAGCCTGTGAACCGAGAGCCTTCCCAGGCATCGTGCCGAATCTCACCGCAAAACCCGGCAGTACACGTGGAGCCAGGGACGGTCCCAGGAGGTGGTGACAGGCAGGCCCAGTAACCGCCTGCTGGTACCTGCACCGCCCCCTCGACTCCTCTGGCGGCGGACCTGGGTCACTTCCGGGGCTGGGACCTCTTCACGCCACTTCCGGGGCGGGGCTGGAACATCCCGACACCACTTCTGGGCTAGGGCTGGGACATCTGGTCTCCACTTCCGGGGCTGGGGCGTCTCCACACCACTTCCGGGGCGGGGCAGGGGCACCTCGCCACCACTTCCGGGGGGGGGCACACCGGACCCGAGAGCGTCCCCTGACGGCCTCTGCCACGGCGCCCAGGGCCTGTGACACACCGGGTGAGGAGAGGAAGGCACCACTTTGGGGACGAGGCACCCAGACCCGACAGCAACAGGAACTCGGGGCCTGGCTCTGGACACCGGAAGTCCGGATCTAGGGGTGGGCAGGGCCGGCTCCTTCTGAGACTCCGGGGGCATCTGTTGCCGTCTCTGTCCAGCAGCTAGGGCTGCGGGCCACTTGGTGTCCCTTAGCTTGTGAAGCCACCACCCCAGTGCCTGCCGTCAGGGTCACCTGCCTCTCTGCTTGTGTGCGTCGTGTCCACACACCGCTTCTTATGAGGGGTTGGGGCCCGTCGGTCCAGCACAGCCGCATTGTAGCTAATTACATCTGCAGTGACCTTGTTTTCACATAAGGTCACCGTCTGGGGTCCTGGGAGGTACGACTTCAGGAGTCTGCCGAGGGTCACAATCCCCCCACAGCATCTCGGGACAAACACCCAGTCGTGGAGAGTGGAGATAAGTCATATTGTAATGCAATACTTAGGAGCATCGAATCCACTCAAAACCCCGTGGCAGACCAAATAGATGGTCACATCGACACGGGACCAGCGTCGCTGGCTTCTCCGGGCCTGGACGCTGCAGAGACCTGCTGGGTCGTTTCCCCCCTGCTTGGTAACACGCACACTGGTTTGCATTAATTTTAATTTTCTAAAACATCACACTGTATATTATTTCTCTCGATGACCGAGATCGTTGGTGCCCAAGACAAGTACCTTACTTGCCCAAGGCCCCCTTGGCGCCTACGGGGCAGAGCTCAGCCCAAGGGAGACCAGAAACCTCAACCTAACCAGTGGGGCGATGTTAGGCTCCCCTCGCCCCGCCCCGCCGCGCCCGGCTGCCGGGCCCACGGCAGGGCGGCGGTCCCATTCTCCATCGCTCCCTGTGGGGTCTCGCGTGCTGGCTGCTGCCCGGGGTCCTGCCACAGGCCTACCTGCCAGGGTGGCCTGCCCCTGCCCCTGGCCCTGGCCCTGGCCCTGGGCGGAGGGGAGCCTGAAGCCTCGCCTCCTCTCTGCCCTGCGGCCTGTAACACTAGCCCTCTTTCTGCACCGAGCTGACCCTCCGTCCGATCGCTAGCATCCCAGTGACCCCAGGTCACCGATTTCCCCAGCACCACCTGAGCTCCCGCCCTGGAGAAAGTCTACCCTGTTCCTTTTGTTTAACGGGGCTGCTGGTAATAAAACTTGTACCATGATTAAAAGCACAATTGTGTCTCCGGTGCTAAGCAGGCTCTTCATGCATTAGTAATGCAGGGATTCAATAAAGCCTCCTCTGCTCTCCGCTGACAACTGTTTAACTTTTCTTTAAGCCGCGCGGCCGCGCTTTCTGCAGTAGGGCCCGGCTTCGTGTGGGGCGAGGAGGCACTTCCATTGACACCGGCTTTAATTATGGACGTCCTGCGTGGGACACCCTTCTTCTATGTGTGTTTCTTTCCTCCTAGAGCACCTGGTTAAGTCAACGGTCAAAGACAGGAAGGGAGAAGTGTGCTTGTAACCCAGCCTCACCTGACCTCATCTTACCCGACTACGTTTGTGCATCGCTGTTCTGTTGTGGGACACTCGAGGGTCCCCTCACGGATGTCCCCAAAGGCCCGTGGTCACCACCTCAGCAGATTACTCTCCTTTCTTGGCCACGAGTTAAAATTAAGCTGCTGCCATCCACAAGCTAAAATGGGGTTCTACGGAGCTGGGACCTCGGACAGCCGCAGTGAGCCACAGGGTGTTTCTCCGGATTCTGCCCAGTCTCCACATGGATTCAAGCCACTAGAGGAGACGGACAAGCTCTGGCATTGCAGGCTTCTGGCAAGGAACTCAGGGCACTCTGAGATCGCCTCTGCTCTAACCAAGTGCGTGTTCCACTGACACAGATCAATGTGGCACAGAGGACGCGGCACGTACCCAGCGACATGACATACCTGAACTCTGCCCTCAGTGGGAAGGCAAGAGTGGAGAGCTGTGCCAATGTCCCCAGGAGATGCCTGGCTGGGTCAGGCCGCTTTCCGAGCCTCAGATCGGGCCTTATTGTAAGGAGTGTAATTTTGCCTGCTCCTTGGGAGGGGCTGAGGTCTGATCGGATTGTGCCCTCAGGTCTCGATTTGGAGTCTTCTGGCTGAAGTGGCTGACCACTTCTCCATTTTGTCTCTCCTCTAGTGATGGAGAATCGGCCACTCCTCACGCCTGTTGGTTCCAAAGGGCCCCTGACTTTACAGGGTCAGGGCTGGATACTGGGGTCCTGCTCATCACAGCCACTGAAGCGGGTCCTGGGAAGAGGGAAGCGCTTGTGTATTCATTGGGACAAACATCAATTTCTTTCCCTAACCTGCCCCAGACTCACATCCTGTAAGGGGCCCTTAAGTGTAGATACCCTGAGGGTCAGTCCTATTTGAACCTCCCTGCGCCAACACACACTCGCACGCATTGACACGCACGCACACAGACACACACGCGCGCTGACCTGCACACACACTCGCGCGCACACACGGGCGCTGCCCAAAGCCTCTGGCCCCGCAGGGCTCTCGCCACCGTTCATCTCCAGGCCGCGTCCCTGCGCCCCGGCAGGGGACCGCCTCTGCTCCACGGCCGCTGGTTCAAGCACACGTCTCCATCTATAGAAGCATCTCGAATCTTCCGATGAAAAGATTTCTACTAGTTCAAGAGGCAAAAAGATTCCCACATGTCTTCTTTGATGTGTACTTTTTCTAAGCACTCAGAAGGATTTCTGGGAGGCTGTGTGAGTCCCTTTTGTTTCTCGAATGTTTGGTTGATGTGTTTCAAAGTGGCGGTGAGGGCACTTTGAGAGCACTACTGGCAGGCTTCTGCTTTTTAATTGTGGCTCCGTGAGCTGCGGTCCCGCGTCTTCATTCCCTGCGCGCCCCCTGAACACACGTCCCTCTGTGAGGGCCTACTAGCTGCGCCGTAAACATCTTGGAAAACTTTGCCAACATTACTCAAAATAGGCAGCTGGGTGGTTTTTTTTTTTTTTTTTTTTTTTTTATCATTTCCAGGTGCATTTGAGGGCGAGGAGAGTTCTAATGGACCTAAACTGTCTGCGCGATCCAAACTCCGAAAGCTATACCCACACATTTCAAAGAGATACTGCTTTGGAGACTACTGGCAGGTGACACGTCCCCAGTGCCCATCCGAGGCGCCAGCCGCCGCATTTACAGTGAATGTTTATGTGCTGTTTTCTCCCGAATGGTCTTGTCTCGGGGACTGCTTTCACATTCCAGGTTCTGGGACGGTCCCGCCGCCAGCCAGGGCTGCTTGCGTCTGGGTGGTGTGCGCTAGTGTGTTGAGGCCTCAGGATCCGATTGAAGGACCTGAGATGGGGGGTCACCGGGGCACTGGGGACCCAGAGGCTCCCCCACCCCCGCCCCGTTGTGTGTTCCTTGGGCCGAGGTGTTATGCGGAGAGTCCCTCCTCTGCAGAGAACACGGTTTCCTAACTGGAAACTTTGTTCAAAGTTGGAATCTGGCAAGAAAGTCAGTTCTCATGAAAGTGGTCACTAATTCTGGTTCATTGAAGGAAAAATGTGACTCATGTTTTATTTTTATTTCTGTTTTTTGAATAAGAGAATCTTAGTACATCATCCTTTGGGCTCCTAGGGTTGTGAACTTTGGGACACAGGTGTACAAACACGCGGCTAAGTGGGGAGACCCAGGAGACTGCTGTCCAGCAGGGGCACAGGGTCCTCACACGGGGTCCTCACGGGGGTCCTCACGGGGGTCCTCACGGGGGGCCCTCACGCGGGGTCCTCACGCGGAGCCCTCACGCAGGGCTTCCCCACGGGGCTCTCCAGGGTCACCCCCATCACCCTCATTTGCCTCTTCCCTACAGAACCACCTGCACAGCCCTGACACATCCCCTCCTCCAGAAGTGCTTCCAAAAAGACCCTCGATTGCCTGAAATCACATTTCTTCTGGCTTCGAAGCCTCCCTCACTGGCCCCGTTTCCCTACGCGCATGTCCCAGTACTTCTTGGTGCCAAATCCCATTTCTGTGGGGTGTCCTGTGGCTCACATCCTCCCCTTCTTGTCGGGCACACTCCTGACTGGGCCACGCTCCGCGTCCGGACCCAGCGGCCCGTGCGTGGTGCAGACTGCGCCTTTCGGCGTCCTCCTGAGGCTGCAGAGGCCTGCGTGCGTGACGCTTCCGCTCCGCCCCATGTGCAGCCCCCTTGTTGCACCTAAAGGGCCGGAACTTTGCTTTACGCCCGCTGGTGCCTCCCTGCACCCTGTAAAGGTCCAGACACACACTAACTGTTCCAGACAAGCTGTGGCTTTACATCTGCAGAGGGGTTGGCAGGGGCACTCCTCTGGTCTAGCTCTCTGGATTCAGCTGCCTCCCTCCTCGCTGCGTGGTCTCCTCGCCCGTGAAAGTCTCCGTAAAGAGAAGCAGGCGACGGCACAGTCAGGTGGAAGCGGAGAGCCTCCTGTGGGCTGGTGGCCCCCACTGCAGGGTGACCCCCGGTGTTTCACTGACAGCCATGGAAATCCGAAGACCTCGATTCTACTAGAACGCAGCAAGGTCACTGCGGAGCTCCCCGTCAGTGCGGGTTAAGCAAGTTCCGACACCTGCCTCAGGAGGCGTGCGGGACCCCAGGAGGGGCAGGCTCTGCGTTTCTGGGCAGCGTGAGCAGAGTGGAGCTGCCCGGGATGTGGGGTCCGAGAGGGTTCCCCTCCTCCCCAGACCAAGCACGCGCTTCTGTGAATCCCCTCTCAGACAGGATTGTCAGCAGCTGCGCAGTATTTATTCTTGGAACAGGCCGCCATTCCGTTTCCCAGGAAGACACAGAAGTGAGAAGCAAGCTTGCGTCACTGTGGGAGTCTCCCTCGCACACCTTTCTGGATCTTTAAGAATTCTTCCAAATGTGCCAAGCACCCCGTGGTGGAATCCACACTCCGTGTCTGGTTCTCATGGAAAACCAGACTGGACACGACACGCAGCCAGGGTTGGTCCCCTAGGTCACAGCGGTGGCCATCCCATGGCCCATGGAGCACTGACCCCTCTCTGTGCACATTTTTTCATGTGTTTTTAAGACCCAGAACGCAAACACAACAACTATATTATGGTCAAGTTTTCATTTATCCTACAAAACAATGTTTTTTAAATTTTTTTAATGTTTATTTTTGAGAGAGAGAGAGAGAGAGAGTGAGAGCAGGAGAGGAGTAGAGGGGGAGGGAAACACAGAATCTGAAGCAGGCTCCAGGCTCCGAGCTGTCAGCACAGAGCCCGACGCGGGGCTTGAACTCAGGAACCATGAGATCGTGACCCGAGCTGAAGTTGGACGCTTTACCGACTGAGCCGCCCGGGCGCCCAGAACAAAACAATGTTTTAATCAATAGTGTAAGCACACACCTCATTCTTCTGGGCTGAGCTGGCAGCACATATCTGGAGGGGAGGCCAGGGCGCTGTCCGAGGGTCGGAAAGGCTTTCCTCTGAGCCCTGGGGCCGCCTGCCCAGCAGCCCGGCTCCCTTCCTGCTCCCAGCTGAGCAGCCAGGAGTGCAGGGGCTCCGAGCACCGTGGGGGCTGGGGCCAGGGGCCTGCGTGCCTGGGACAAGCAGCTTGACCTTGAACTCTTTCACTCATCTTGAGAATGCTGATGCGCTCCCCTAGAAGCTAATGCAAACCTGCTGGAGCACTTTCAGATGTAAAGCGAGTCTCCTTAGTGAGTCTATGTTGGGTTCGGTCCCATGACCATTAAATACGTTTACAACATGATCTCATTAGTGGGCAGATGGAAGTGTGCGGTGGGCTCTGGTGTGGATCCTAAAGAGAATATTCGGAAGTGGTTTGAGTATATTTTGTTACTTAGAAAATTGAGTCAATCAAGTGATGCTACATTTTGTAGAAGCGGGTCTCAATCACTACATCACCGGGCCAGGCCTGAGCACGGGGCCTGTGCCTTGCGTGTGGCCGCGGGAGCCCGGCCCCAGGACTCACCATCCTTACCTTCACGTGCAATTTATTTCCCATTTAGGATCATGCATCTCGGAACGTCTTTATTACCACTGCTTCACCATGTCCCGTGGCTCTCGTGTAGAGGATAAGACCTCACCGCACTAACTCAGCGTCAGCGCCTGGTTGGTGGTCTGCGCCTCCAGTCCACGCCTTGGCAGTGACCACAGAATTCACTGTTTCTTCGTGTGTCCAAGACGCTTGGGGGGAGGCCACTTACGAAAATCTGAAGTGAGTTAAAGTCATAAAATTGTGAAGGAGTAAGATTTCCTTTGCTTTATCAAAGCACAAAATACAGAATATCTTTAATTCTGGGCTGAACTTGTGGCTCAATTATTAGAGATAGTGCCACCAGATCCCATGCCAGAGGCTGTCAGGTCTGAGTTTTCTCCAGGGTTGGGGGAACGTCTGTAGGGTTGTGGCCCCAGGAGCTCAGGGTCAGGGAAACCTCGATCACAAGCTCCAGAAGCGTCTGCGGCCGGCCGGGCCACACTAACGTACGGCCAAGGCCTGTCGTCACTCGGACCTCATGCCTGGGTCTCAGAAGCCCCTCAGGTGACCGTGTACTCAGGACCCAGGGACCCAGAGGTGCCCTGGGGTGCTAGGCTCAGGGCCGACGCCCGTAAAGTTCTAGGCCGTCTGTAGGTCACGCAGATCACAGAACCAGGTCAGAGTCCAGGAAAAGAGCTGGATCCCGTTTTTCGGGAGGGTCTGGAAAATGCCATGACCCTCTGCGTACAGCCGAGTAAACAGTGCAACAGAGGCTGTGAGCACGTGGAAAACACATCTCAGGAACACAAAGACTCATCGCTGCACAGATATCATTCTCCCCAAAGGACTATGTGATTTTTTAAAAATTTTTTAATGTTTTACTCATTTTTGAGAGAGAAAGAGATCATGAGCAGGGGAGGGTCGGAGAGAGGAAGACACAGAATCCGAAGACTCCAGGTTCCGAGCTGTCAGCCCAAAGCCTGAGGCGGGGCTCGAACACAGGAACATGAGATCATGAGCTGAGCCGAAGTCAGAAGCTTAACCAACTGAGCCCCCCAGGCGCCCCGACTATGTGATTCTAATGCATTTGCAAGTCAGATTTCTACAGGGTCTCTTTGTGGGAGACGAAACTCCACAAATACCCAATAAGCGTGTGGAGACACTACACAGAAAACAAGTGGAGGAACACAACATGAAGATTTAAAAGACGATCATCCACGTGGAAAAGTCTAATGGAATTAGAGTCCTTCTGTGCTCCGGATGGAAACCGCAAAGCTGCCGCGTGGAGGGCGCGGTCCGAAAGCGTCCCGGGGTCACCTTATGACCAGAGGGCTGAGGGGTAATTTCTCTAAAAACACACAGAAACAGGAAGTTGGAAGCAGTGAAGAAAAAAACAGGAGGAACATTTTATTACATTAAAATTAAAGAACGTGCAACACGAGTTCTGGGACACACAGAAAACGCAAACCAGCCGCCCCCCCCCACCGCGCGCCTCGCCCCGCACGCCCCGCACGCCCAGCACGCCCCGCACCGCCCGCACCCTGCACTGCACAGCCCGCACCCCGCACCCCGCCTCACGGCCTGGGCTGGCGCACTGGGACTGGACGCTGTCTCTGCCTCAGCAGTGTCTCCGTTTCCTTCAGGAAGATCCGGATAAAGAAATCAAGCGGCAGGACGGGAGAGGGAGGCCTGCGGGCCCCGAGGACTCCCCAGGTCCTTCCCCGGCTCGTTCCCGGGAAGACGGGCCGGCAGGACGCTGTCCGGGAAAGCGCGTCCCGTCCGCCCGCACGGGAGGAACAGCCCAGGGTCCACCCGCGCCTGTTTGCGTGTTTTCCCAGAGCAACTTCCACGGTTTCTCAAAGACAGAAACATACAGAAAATAGGTAACAAAACAAAATTCGGCACAGAGCGGATTGAAGCTCAGACCAGCGTGTCAGGTGGGTGTGGCCACTTCAGAGAGGAAGTGGGTCGGCGAGCAGGTGCCTGTGACAGTGAGAGTGGGGCTTGGACCTCTCCGTTCCCAGCTGGCGCAGGGCGAGACAGAAGCGTGTCCGGGCTGCGCCTCAGGGGTGCCGTCAGGGTGGAGCAGTGGCGGGGGCCCAGCGCCGGGCAGGGCCTGGGGTGCAGGCTGTCCCCACGAAGGTTTTGGCCGAGCCGTTGGCTACCTGAAGGGACATAACCCTTCGGGGCGTTCTCAGGCCAGGTCAGGGGGTCAGGGGTGCTGCCCCGGAACGAGGCT
>PJEM01013576.1:0-28585 GCA_004023845.1 Helogale parvula | reverse complement strand
CCGGAGGAGCCGGAGCACGGAGCCGGCCCGGGGCTCGTGGCCTCCACACTATTTTATTAGCAGCGCAATTTCGTTTTATTGAGTTGTGCTGGGGGAGCTGTTGCGGGAAGTAATTTTGATTATTAGAGAAGTTAGATGCGGTTCATTGCATCCTTCCTTGAGGGCCCACGTGACTCCGTGGACACAGAATCCCCCCCCCCAGCGCCGGGTGCTAAGTGTGTGTACGTGTCAGTGCCCACCCCCACCCGGAGCCAGCCTCACTCCTGCTCACACCCGCCGCCCTGGGCGCCCAGACCCCAGCGGGGCGTCTCGGAGGGAGCACGGGCCTCCCTCTGGCCTCGGCCACGGCGGCGCCTCCGCAGCCCGTCCGCGGCGAAGCGTCCACGCACTCGGGGCCAGTGTGCCATTGGTGCACGTTGGGGGCGCTGGGAAGTCACGGCTCGGACGCGAGCCCGGAGGAGACGCAGCCTCCTGCCCTCCTCCTCCCTGGGCTCTGCTGCGCTCCCCGCCTCGCCTGACCTGATCAGCGGCTGCCCCCCATTTCCTAAAGGATTCTTTCCTCAAATACCTGTACGCGGCTTTTGCTTTTTCTTTTTTTTTTATTACCTGACAAACCAGGGCCGACTCTCCCCCGTGCTCCATTAACCAGCGTGTCTGCACCTGCACCAGCCCCGCACCCACCCTTCCCGTCTTCGGCTCCGTCTCCTGCCTTGACTAACAGGGGATTTTGCTTTGGGGTCGGCCACTTCGCAGAGCCTTGACCTCGAACTCTGGTCTCCTCTGCTTCCCCCTCCACTCTGCTGGCATCCGGGATTGATCACGCTGCCCTCGATACTGGACGATTTCTGACATAACCTCAGGGCACGTGACGGGGACGTGGTGGTGCAGCCCCGCTCTGCTGGGGTGCCCGTGAGTCCCCCTCCCCCCTGCACAGCTGGCTAGGGTGCCTGTGTGTCCCCGCCTCCCCTGCACGGCTCGCTAGGGTGCCTGTGCCCCCCCACACCCCTGCACAGCTCACTAGGGTGCCCGTGTGTCCCCCCTACACACCCCCTGCACAGCTCAGCCTCCCGAGTCAAGTCGGCCTCTGTCCTTCCCTTCAAGGCCTGTCCTTCCAGTTTATAAAAAGTAAGTGCATTCATCGTCCTTCGTGAACTAGGTTCCTCCTGCCATCTGAGTCACTTTACTCCCGGACCCTAGGCGTCAATGGCAGTCTCTGTGCTCCCCGAGCCTGTGAGGATGTCCTGCGGGCCCTTCATAGGCTGCGGGCTGAGGTCTCTGCCAGAGCTCCGTCCATCGTGGGACCCTCTCTCTCAGAGCCCCGTGTCCCCACGCCGGCCAGGGGACCTCACGGAGCGCCGCGTCCGCTCACAGGCCAGTCTCAACATAGGGACTCAGTCGTGCTTGTCCTCTGCTCCTGAGGGTCACCGACAGCTCCCAGGCCAACATCCTGTCCTCAGTACTTGTGTCCTGGGGCTTTGTCCCGGGGACCTCCGTCCCCAAGGACCGTCCTCCCTCGCAGACGGATGTACACTCGGAGTCCGGACCCCACGCCGGCCCTCTCGCGCCCCGGGCAGTTTGCTGTAAGGTCACCTGGAAGCTGCCACCGGCCATTGTGTGATCTGAGCTATTTGAATGCCCCCCATTCAGAGGACACCTGGGACGTGACCGCTCTGAGCTCCGCCTCTGTGGCCCCAGCTGCCAGCCCTGTGTCTGCACACGTCCGGGCACTTCTGTCCAGACGCCTGGGCTTAACCTCTGCCGTCACACCCTGAGGCTGCTTCCCACCGCTCCCTTCCCGGGGACCAAACCCCCGCTTCCCCCGTGGGCACCGCTCGCTGGGACATGGCCTCCCCCGAACGCCCTCCTTCCTCTTCCTCTGTTAACGTGACCCCCTCAGAGTGTGACTTTCTAGAAACGAGAGATTATGTCCCTTTTCCTTTTTTAATGTGTAACAGGGTTTTACGCAAGGAACACCCGTTGGACCTACTCAGTCATCAAAACCCGTTCTGTCTTCTTTCCAATTCTGATGGCACTTGGCTCATGGGCGCCATGAGGAGACACCTCTCGGGCACCCTCATCCCTGGCCCCGGGCGGTTCTAGTCCACAGTGGCTGTGTGTGTGCGGGCGTGTGAAGGCGTGTACGTCTGCATGTGTGCACATGAATGCGTCTGCATGTGACTTTTCCCATAAGGACTTTGTGGGTGATTACTTATATCTATATCATTAATTTTGAAAGAAATCCAGTCCATCCCTCCAGCCGGTGGACTGCTGACCCGGACCGTGTCACCGTTCTCACGGCCCCGCGGCGCCCGTCATCGGAGCGTGTGCCCAGGATCCCGTCCGTCCCCGCACCAGGGGAACCTGCTCATCTGTCGGACAAGCAAGAACCGGGCTGGGACTCCAGACGTCGCCGGTCCCTCCTCCAGGCCGGCGTGGAGCCCTGGGTCCCGCCCCGGATCGCGTCCGACGGTGCAGAAATCCCTGTCCCGAGTCCGACGGACCGCTGGTGGAGAACCCACGAGGGGTTCTTACGACTGAAGCCACGGAGGGTCCTAGGCCCTGCGCGGGGAGGAGCCCGGAAGTGAGGCCGTCGGCGCGGCTGCTGGAGCACCCCGCGCCCTTCGGAACGTTCCTCCGCGCGTCACTCCCCCGGTCACACGTGTTCACTCGGGGGCCCCAGGCCGCCACCGGCTCCCACCTCCTTGTCTCAGTCTGCTCTGCCCGACCCCTCTCTGCACCTCTCCTCCGGCCAGACAGCCCTCCGCGCCGCGCCCCCACACCCCCACACCACCTCGGCGTCCCGCCCCCCGCCAGACCCCCCTCGGCGCCCCACCTCCCGGGGCAGCATGCGCCTGTCAGCATGTCACCCCGGGGTCTGCCCAAGGGCATCAGCCGGCCCGTGCAGGGCGCCCGTCAGGGGAGACGGGGTGATTTCCAGGGAGCATTTGCCCGCCGGCCGCAGCACAGCCGCCCTGCCCTGGGCCGTTCCCCGAAGGACTCCCGGCAACTGCGCGTGAAGCCCCAGCGGGTAAGGGGTCCGTGGACGCGTCCACTGACCCTCCACTACCGCGGCCCTCGTTGGAGCGCGCTGCTCTTCCGCCTTTCTCAAGCGCTAGCGCTGCGCGGTCAGAGGAGGGGACCCTGGGGAGCGCAGAGGGGGCCCGGAGAGAGAGCAGCGCGCGCCTGCGGGTGCTCGGCCGGGGCGGCCGCCGGCACAGCCCGTGGCTGCGCGCGCATCGCACGCCAACGAACATGCAACGTGCAATTCTCATATATTATAAAAGCGTATAATCTTGTATTGATCAATCATATTATAAACATGTATATATTATGCCTAATTTATAAGGTGTATATTTTGTAAAATTTGAGAAATTGTAGAAAAGTGTGTCTAATAAAATAAAAATTGCCTATAACCTGTAACTGACCTCCAAAGAATACTTCGGAGCAAAATATACACATCTCTTACATATGTGCGTATACATACATTTTATGTGTTTATATACTATGTACATTTATAGATTATATTATATGTGAGTATTAATGTATTAAAATTATACACCCATAATTTTACAGATTTTACAAGTGCTCTTTTTATAATGATAACAAATCCAGCCTGTTTGACGGCGCAGGAAAAGCAGACAGCTCGCTGACGCCATCCTCTCACTCCTCCACTCCAGGCGCCAGGGCGCCGCCTCGCAGCGGGTGACGGTCTCCGCGGGGGAGAGGTGAGTACGCAGGGGTGCGGGAGTGGAGGGCCAGACATGGAACTCGGTAGATCTACTCTGCATTGCGACAACGGGACACACAGCGGCGCCTTCTGGCTGCGGACGGCGCTGTCCAGGCGCCCAAGCGGCAGCCGAGGCCGGCCGGGCGGACAGGTCGTTAATCCTGGGGCGGCGGCTCCCCAGGCCACTGCGCCCTTCCCCAGGGAACCGGGGCCTCCTGACGCGCAGGGAGGCTCTTCACGCCACAAAGGGCCCAGCACGGAGATCGCTGAAGTCTTTAACATCCTAAGCAGAATGTATTTACTCGCGTCCATGGGGGTCCGGAAAGAACATTCCGGGCTGTATTTGTAGCACCCGCCGTAGGGAGCACGCGCTTGACTCGGGCCTCAGGCCTCATGGTGACTGCTGTGACCCATCATCCTGGTCTCCGCGCACCCGGAGACGCAGCCGTCCGACCCCCATTGGCACGTGTCCTGGGAAAGCACAGGTGTCGGCCCGCTGCAGGGGGAGAGGGTGCCCAGGCTGCGGGGACACGGGGCGCCGGCTGGGTCCCCGCTTCGGCCACAGCTCCGGTCACTCCACTCAACAGCCCTGGTGAAGAGTGCCCGGCAGTAAGTTGGCAGGCCCGTCCCAAGGATCCGCACAGACAGGTCAGCTCCAACGGAGGCCGGGGCCCAGTGTCTCATCTACCTGTTTGTGGGACCCCGTCCTTCTTAGGAGGGGACCCAGATGTCACTCGCTCCTCTGACTCGCTTCTGCACCTTCAGGGGCTGTGACTCAAGATATAAACTGCTTGGTTTATTTTTAAACGTATGTTTCCTCCATGAACCTGAAGAGAAAGGGAAGGAAAGTGTTTTCCTTTGTGGTCTCTGAACCCGGAAGCTCCGGAAGGTGGAAGGCAGCCAGGTGTGCAGAGGTGCCGGGGTGGAGAGCCGGCTGCACAGCGCCCCCTCTCCACTCAACACACAGGAGTGCGCAGACGCGTTGTGTCCCAAGCTTGGCTTCTGTTCACATCCAAGCACCGCCTCTCGTTCAAGATTCAGTTCCCTGATCTCGGGGCATGTTACCCAGGCTTCCCCGAAGTTGCCATGCGCTGTTCTTGGTAAAAGTGGGGTGCCAATGCGTCAGTTCTCTGGCCCCACTGGGCGTGCCCCCGGGGAAAAGGGCCCTGGAGAGGCCAGCTCAGCTCCAGCGGGTCCAAGCGATGGCGGGCCGGGCGGGCGGTCTGTGAGGAGGGGTGGCACCATCTGTCCTAGGCACCTGCTCACAGCCTGCTAAGAGTGGCTTTCTTCTGCAAACTAGAGCAGACTGAAGGTTGCATTCTAGAACATTCTCTTTAAGAGGAGAAGAGGTGAGGGTATAGCTTCAGGCTCAAACTGCTGTGCCTTCCACCAGGCTGGTCTCGGGACCAGCCTCAGTCAGGTGGTGGAAGCCGAGGAGAGCCGCTCCCAGCCGGAGGCCCCGCCCTCGCCGCCTCCGCACATCCCCACCCCAGACGGTGGGGGAGTGAGCTCCGCACTCAGGGTGCCGGAGGCAGGGAGGCTTTGCGCAGCTGCTCTGAAGTTTGCACACGTGAGGGAAGAGAAGGTCCTGGGAGGGACTCCTGCCCACTCACGGCGCTGAAGTAACCGTCAGTTACTCAGCAGACGTGATACTCCGTTACTTGCATGTGTATATACATATTTATATATGATTCTCTGTGAGGCCGAACATATTTTCATATTGACAAAATCATTTATTTGCCTGTTTGTGAATTATACTTATCTCTTTTTCTAAATATGTGAGTGCTGTGCTCGTGGCTTATTCACCTGTTCTAGCCCTTCCTCTGTGGATCCGGGCACTGTCAGCAGGCGGCAAAGCGTGGAGGGCTCCCCACCCCTGCCTTCTAGGCCGCCGGCCCCGCCGGGGACGGTTTGTCCTGCGGTCTTGCCTGACTCTCCTGGCCGGGCACGCGGAGGCGCGGAGCGGTGCACGGTCCTCCGTTCCCTCCACCATCCTCTGGCTCAGAAGAGTGGGGGGCTCCTCTGGGACCCCAGGGGGACGCCAGGTCCACCGGCAGCACTGACCACTCTGGGTTTCAGGCGGGGTCGTGGGCACATGGGCATCTTTTGCCTTTTACGACACTGGAGAGCCGCTGTATGCTTGACTTCGGGTGGCGCCTCATTTTTAACGTACGTTGACTCCAGGGTGGCCTGGCCATTTGTGCGGCTCTTTTCAAAGCCTTCGGGTCTGGCGTGGGCATTTCTTCATTTGTGAAGACAAGAGCGAGGGCACGCAGGGGCAGGGTGCCCCGGGCTCCGTCCCGCACCCCCGTGACCGCCGCCCCGGCTCCTTTCTCTCCGCTGACCTGCTGGCTCGCGCCTCCTGACCTGTGACACCCTCCAATTGTTATCTAATCAATTCAGCCGAAATTAAAAAGGTGTATTTGTATTTGCTTTAACACCCTTTCACTGGGATGTTTGCTGCGGTGACCTTTCAGTATTGGATTCTGCTGCTGATAACACAGTGCTGACCAGACGCTCGGCTAATAAATAATGAAGCACCTTGAGAGGCAGGAGCCGGCTCCTGGAGGGCTGGGCGGGGGGCCTGCACCTGCCCGCCCCGCCTCCCCAGACGGCCCCAGGGCTCAGGATGGAAAACTGAGTTTCGAAGGGCTGCCCGTGGACCACGCTATATTTTTTTTTTTTACTTTCAGTACATTTATCTTATTTGCAGGGGCTTGATTTTTCATTTTTTATGAGTACAATGCACATAACATAAAACGGGCTAATTCCATTTAAGTATACAATTCGCTGGCGTTAAAGACAATCAGAATGTGTAACCCTCATGACCATTTCCAGAACTTCTCCGTCATCCCGAAAAGAGGTCTGCACCTCGTACGACCACCCCCGTCCCACTCACTTCTACTTCTGCCTCTGTGCATCCGCCTGCGTGGGGCCCCCCGTGGGTGGGGTCAGGCTCCATGTGTCCTTCGAAGAGCTACGCCGGCAGGGTGCGGCCATGGGGTAGTGCGGATCGATACCTCATAAACAGGAGCCTGATTTTTAGGATTTCATTTCATTGCCACACACAGGTAAGTTAGGAATTACTAGAGGGAAAATGGGAAATGTTTTAATATCGACCCCCAAAAGCCCATGGAATGCATCCTTTGAAAACATAAGACAAGGTCAGCCGCTTCGGTTTTCACAAAAGTAAAAGGTCCCTGGAAGAAAATTCCTGGAAACTAACACTAGGCTCAGGCTAAGGAGCGTAAGAAAGCCTAGCGAGTCGGGGGCCTGGCTCTGCGTGTGTCACCTGACGGGAGAGGCCCGTGTCTCTCCTTGCCGTCAGCGTTAGGGTCTTATCCCTGTGATGATTCTAGCCGTGGGTCATAGGGATGTGGAACTTTAAAACTTGAACAAATATTTAATCAAAGGATATGAGAAAATATAAAACAAATTATGTTAATACATGAGGATTATAAAGACCCAATTTTTAATATATATATATGTATATATACACACACACACACACACACACACACACACACACACACACACAATTTGGTCGTCATTTTTGGCTCCAGAGCTGAAGAAGCTCTAAAGAGACATAATAGTGGCTGTGTAGGAGTCTGGTAGAGCTCTCACACTGACCAGACAGCGGGCTATTTCCGACGTTTGGGTCCCTGGGTGCCCATGTCTGAAATAGCTGTTATGTTGTTCTTGTTGCCTCATCAATTCCTGCCCCATCTGTGAAGTCCTGGAGGATCTGAGGAAGAAAGAAGTCGGGGTCAGAACACAGCGTCACAGACCAGACCTTCCTGGGGCCTCGAAATCATTAGCAAAGGACCTGGTGTCAGAAAGGGTGAGGTATGACTAGATGGCATATTAACTAAAGGGGCTAAGATGAGTTTTCCAGAGAGGGCTGTCTGCATGGAGCATGCTGGGACATGGCCACATTCTTGTCAGCTCATCCAGAAGAGACCCGACCACTCACAGATCACACCTTGGCACTTGGGCTCAATGGATCTCAATCAACATTCTCTGAGCCCAGCCTCTTTCTGGGTCACCTCCATCAACTCCTGGAGGCTGAATTGTGTGATCCTTAAAAACTGTTTTAGTTCTTAGACCTCCAGTTTGTCTTTGGGTGAAGCACTTTACAGGATCATAATGGTGCTGGTGGGGATAGTTGGTGGTGGTGGGAATGGTGGTGACAAAATGGTGATGGTGGTGATGGTGTCAAATGGTGATGATGATGATGGTGATGATGATGATGATGGTGATGGTGATGATGGTGTTGATGATGGTGATGGTGATGGTGGTGATGGTGTTGATGGTGATGGTGATGGTGATGATGGTGGTGATGGTGATGGTGATGATGATGGTGGTGATGATGATGATGATGGTGATGGTGGTGATGGTGTTGATGATGATGGTGATGGTGATGGTGATGGTGGTGATGGTGATGATGGTGTTGATGATGATGGTGATGGTGATGCTGGTGTTGATGATGATGGTGATGGTGATGATGGTGGTGATGGTGATGATGGTGTTGATGATGATGGTGATGGTGGTGATGGTGTTGATGATGATGGTGATGGTGATGATGGTGGTGATGGTGATGATGATGGTGGTGATGGGGATGATGGTGAGGATGGTGAGGATGTCAATGATGATGATGTTGATGATGATGGTGATGGTGGTGATGGTGTTGATGATGATGGTGATGGTGATGGTGATGATGGTGGTGATGGTGATGATGGTGTTGATGATGATGGTGATGGTGGTGATGGTGGTGATGGTGATGATGGTGTTGATGATGATGGTGATGGTGGTGATGGTGTTGATGATGATGGTGATGGTGATGATGGTGGTGATGGTGATGGTGATGATGATGGTGGTGATGGGGATGATGGTGAGGATGGTGAGGATGTCAGTGATGATGATGTTGATGATGATGGTGATGGTAAGGATGGCGGTGATGATGGCAATGATCGTGATGAGGATGATGGTTATGGCACTGAGAGCAATGATGGTGATGATGGTGATGGTGATGGTGATGCTGGTGGTAATGGTGAGACATGAATAACCTCCATTCACTGAATTTCCGTATGCTGGGCCCTCCAGGAGATTTTTGTCTTGCTCACTCTCACTAGAAAAGTGTAAGTCTCCCCGTACATGAGGCACAGATCAACAAGAAGCTTGTTCAAGGTCACCTAGGTCGGATGCAGCAGAACTGATTGGCAGATCTCCCTTCTTCCTCTCAAGTGCCTGATTCTGACGCCAGGGGGACCGCCTGAGCCCCTTCCCTTTCTTGATACACTCAAGATGTGCCGACTGGTCTAGGAAGCACAGAGTTTGCAGCCTCGAGTCCACGTTTGGCCTGTTATGTAACGGGATCTCCTCGCTCTACATGTTATTCTTCTGGTCTGTGGTCTGCTCGTTCTAGGTGCTGCTTAGACACGGGCTCCCTGCCCACCACCCCGCTCCCCTCCCCTACCTTCTTCCCCAAGGCGCCACTGCGCTGTGCTCCGTGCCTGTTCTCTGGCGTTCTCCCAGGGCCGACAGCTGTGAAATCCAAGGTGAGAGCGGGAGTTGCACGTGGGAAGTATAAATACTGTGTATTATTAGTATAGCTTGAAATGAGGGCAGTTTCTTGCCCCATCTCACATTATCTTAAAGATATGGACACATAGAGTTTTCAGTTTAAATCAATGCTTTTTGTATTTTTTGTAAATGATTTTAAAAAGTAGAATGTAAAGAAGCATAGGTAAAAATTGTAATGTCATGCAAAGCTAATCTTTTGCTTTTGTGCTTAGTTACAGACATCTTTAAAGCAAATGAAATTTTCAGAGGACTTTGAGCATTTGACCACATTATTTAAATGTTGACAACTTAAGACCTTTTCTTAACTTGAACTTTGCATGACACTTTCCCCCCTTATGTGTCCATACAGTTATGAATGTAACAGAGAGGGGAGACTAGTATGTTGTGGGACACTGAGTGATCTCTGCTATTTCAATGGAATAGTTTATTCAAAAATCACACAAAAATAAAATCTGTTCATTTTAATATTAACTTCTTTTAAAGAGGGAATGATGTTTTATGTTTGCTGAAAATCTGATCTCTGCATATAATGTTGCTTTCTATGCATTTATTACATCTACTGAATTGACTTTTCTCCCTCCACACCACTGGTTTTTATTTTGACCTTGGATGAGTACAGTAACTCGACAAATGTCTGGCTTGAAGTGTCTGGACTAGTTAGACACCAGAAATAAGTACGGGAGAAAACACAATCACCCCTATATCCAACCCTGTGAGGAGCTGACGATGGACGATACAGGGAGTAACATGTGTCTCCAAGATACCACAAGTGCAACAGAGGTGAAAAGTCTTGGAAGAGCATCAGCCTCTCACTTTAGCTGGCTGACCACAAACCTCCTCAGTCCCTGTGGCTGGTCCACCGGGCTAACGGGCTAGCAGGTGGAGGAGGGGCTACCCTTGTAGGACCTGATAGTGGGCAAGCAACTGCAGGACTCCATGCTCCTTGAAGCTGGAGACTTCTCTTACACTCCCCCACAGAGCTCAGGAGAACTATGTTCATGGAATAGGAGAACCCTATAAAGGGTTACTGATCTGTCTCGAAATGCTATTTGAAAGTCTATCTGTAATGTAATTACACCATGTTCCTAAACTTGTGTACGATAGACCTGCATACCACAGGCATCAACTAGCCTATTTCTCGTTTCTAATTTTGTAAGTGGGTCTACAGATGTATGGATTTCATAACAACATTTTACATGAGATTATGTAAAATAACCTAGAAGCAGTAGCCAAATTATGGAAAGAGCCTAAATGCCCATCAACTAATCAATGGATATAAGAAAGATATATACAATGGAATCCTACTTGGCAATGAGAAAGAATGAAATCACGCCATTTGCAGCAACATGGATGGAACTGGAAGGTATTACACTGAGTGAAATGAGTCAGTCAGAGAAGGACAGATGTCATATGTTTTTATTCATATGTGGATCTTGAGAAACTTAATAGAAGATGATGGGGGAGAGGGAGGAGAAAAAGTAGTTACAAACAGAGAGGGAGGGAGCCAAACCATAGAGATCTTAAACAGAGAACAAACAGGGTGGTTGTGGGAATGGGGGGGGGGGGAGGGAAGATGGGGGATGGGCACTGAGGAGGGCACTCGTTGGGATGAGCACTGGGTGTTGTATGTAAGCGATGACCCACGGGAATCTACCCCAAACCCAAGAGCACACTTTACACACTGCATGTTAGTCAATTTGACAATAAATTCTATTAAAAATAAATAAATAAATAAAATGACCTACAAATATGTATTTTTCCCTGAACACTCAAGACCTTTGCATCAGAGAAAATTACTAAATGAGATGAGTGTTTTGACCAACTGCAAACGTTTAGAGTTGTTCAGGAATTTAGCAAGAAAAGCTTAATTCGTATATTAGACATCCCTGAGTTCCCACCAGGAAAAAAAATACATTTTTTGACTAAGAGAAAACTCTGTCTTAAAATGGCAAATTTAACACTGACTATCCGTGGTAATATTGTGGTAAAGTATCTTATAGTTTTCAGTGACTCCAGGACAGCTTATTTCTCTAAAAATTTAACTTGGTTAAATATGGACATTTCACGGCCGGTGACGTTGGTTGAAAGTCCTAGTCATCTCCAGGATATAGTGAAGGCACTGGTTTGCCTGTAGTGTTGAGACACGTTTTTGTAGAGACACTATTGATCGGTGAGGCTACAACCATCTTCGAGGAAGTGCCTCTCCGCGCGTAAAGTGTCGGCACTGATGACACCGCTCGTCCGGCAGGAGGTAGCCGTGCTCTGGAGAAGTTACGTAAACAGCCGTCTGGCCTTCCGGACACCAGACACTGTCTGAGGTGTCATCCGAAATCACTTGACAGAAGAAGACGGAGGAAAATGTCTCAAGGGAAAAGGCAAGCAGGTGCTGTTGTGCCCAAGTTTTTAAAATCGCCCCAAAACGCCCCAAAACAAGCACCAGAGACTGCTAGGGAGACCGAGACACGCCTGCAAAAGCAAAGGGCCTTTATTGCAAGCTTAAGCTCGGGCTCACAGTCTCCAGCCGACCCGCTGGCCACGTGGAGAGAGCCCCGAACAAAGGCAGGGCAGGGCCTTTTATACCTTTGGGAGGGGGAGTTACAGGAAATACAGTGATCCAATCCCTACCCCCCATCAATACTGGCAGTTGTGGGAGCCAGTCACACCATTCGGAGCACTGACCAATCAGAGTGGGCCCAGGACGCCCCATGTGGGGCGTGACCAGGCCCGCCTCTAGAAAGGTCAAATGTATCGGCCGTCCTCCCCAATTGGGTGTCGCAGTAGCTGTCCCTCCTTAATGCGCGCCCTTTCAGGAGAAGCCGGCGCCTTCTCCTTTAAGTACAGGGGAGGCTGGATCGGACCTGCGGCCGGCGGGGGAACGCCCCCCCCCCCCACGGCCGCTGGGCGCATCTCCACAGCGGAGGTGCAGGTGCGCCGCGACCGGCTCCGGGAAGGCTGGGACGGCCTGGTGGTGAGGGCCGGATCGGATCTGCAACCTTACATTGCCAACCCCGAAGCTGACTCAGACGCTGAACTTATCAGAGGAGAAGTTTGGAGCAACTTTGGAAACTATGTTCAATGAGAAAAAGAAAGAGGTATTTGAAATGAGTGAGAAGACAGGGCGTCGCATCAGCAGCTTTGAATATATGTGCATTAAAAATCAAAATTGAATTTATACACATTAAAGGAAAACAAGAGGCTTTTTGGAGGTGAAATGTCTGAGACAGAATCACTGGGTAAACGGAGGTAACAGATGAAACGTTCACTGACTTTGAACCTAGATCAATAATGATTGTCCAATATAAACCAGAGAAAAGAGCAGGTTACTTCCAGATCCCAGAAGAAAGAGGAAGAGAAAATGGGACAGAAAATAAATGTTTGAAAATTAAAGTTAGATTTTGG
Source organism: Helogale parvula (assembly GCA_004023845.1). Classification (NCBI taxonomy): domain Eukaryota; kingdom Metazoa; phylum Chordata; class Mammalia; order Carnivora; family Herpestidae; genus Helogale; species Helogale parvula. The sequence continues at coordinate 15,876 of PJEM01013576.1, read as the reverse complement.
CAACTCGAGTGCCGGTGAAGGACCTCAGGCCCGAAATGAAAGCTCCCCAGAGAGTCTGGGTCTCAAGGGATATTTTGGAGTCTGGAGTCGTGGCTGAGCACAGCCTGCGGCGGCCGCGAGCAGACGCGTGCGGGCCAGCTGGCCGTGGCTGCGTTTTCCTGAGAACCATAAACACAGAAAGTGGCCCCTGGGACGTGGGCGCAGACCTGAAGACACCACCGGCAAGATTCCTGTGAAACTGGATTGACAGGACTTGTTTCTGTTAAAGGGAACTAACCAGCCAACAATGACCTTGGGGTTTCCCATCTGGGTGGACGAATGATGCTCCCACCAAATCCGAGCGTCACTGCAGGGCCAGAGGAATGACGTGGGGAGGCAGCCGGGGATGAGCTGACCGTGCCTCCCCGCCTCACTGACCCATCACTCTGCTCTGTACGATTCTGTTTTGTAGTTTTACAAACACCTGTAGGCAGGACAGACCAAGGTTTGTTCTCAGCAACAAGGAGAGCGGATGAGGCGTGTGGTCTCGACAGGTCGTGTCCGTGTCCTTGGGTAAGACCTGAGTGGGCCTCTGGGACAGTTCTTGCTTGAGGACATGGGCTCCCATAACCCCTAGCCCAGCCAGGCTACCCGGCCAGCTGCCATGGCGTATGAAGTGAGTGGACCAGAAAGTCGGAAGTAAGAGAGCTTAGCAGCTGTGTGACCCCTGTGTAGGTGAGCGTGGCTTCCATGCTCAGCCCACCCGGGGCCAGGATGGACACGGCAGAGCTTTCCCACAGACAGCAGGACCATGGCAGGGAGGTGCCCAGGGTCGCTGGTGAATGGCTCTCCCCTGGGCGAGGACCCGTCTTGGAAGAACAGGCTCCATCTCAGGTGTGAGACTTAAGAGGAGGAAACAAATGTATCCCATGGGATGTGTCTCCAGTCGTGTCGGAGGGAGGGCGTGGCCAGGACCATGACTGGAGAAGGCAGTTCCAGGGGCTCCAAGCAGAGAAGCTGGGAGTTCATTCAAGACTTCTATGGAAAGAGGGTCATGGCACACAGATTTTGGAACAACAGAGGGGCAGGTGGTCTGTGTGTGGCCAGCCCTTTAGAGCAAAAGCCAGATGGACCTAAAGTTCTCTACAATCCTGACATAAAGTATTTAAAAATCACTGGTGTCTTGGGGACGGGAATCCAGGATAAACCCCCTGGAGCCCAGGACATTCCAAGCCTGAGCTGCGTTCTGTGGGGACCAGCCCAGCACCCACTGGAGATGAGTGGAGTTCTGAGTGTGCTCCGCTGACCACGTCCAGCAAGACTGAGGCCCCCACAGGTGCGTGAGGAGATGGAGGGGCTTGCAGCCACCGGGGCTGCCGAGACCAAAGACCAGGCGTGGACCAGAGAGGTTGCCGTGGCTGTCGCTGAGGCCCTGAGTGGAAGTGCTGGCCCTCAGCAGCACCCTCGGGAAGGCCCACCTTCCCGAGAGCCCAGGCCGGCAGTCCACACACGGGCCCTTCCGCACAAGTGGTGAAACCCCATCATGCCTTGCTGTCCCTTCTAAGTTCCCACCGTCTTCTCAGTGGCGGTGGCGATGAGGGGCTCCCTCTATAGGCTCTGAGCTGTCATCATCGACAGGAGAATGTTCTGGCCTAACTGTCCTCCAAGGAGACTTAATACTCAGATGTGAGGCTGCAGCTTGCAGGCACAGGCTGAGGTCCTCAGATCTTTTTCTCTCAGGCTTAGGAACAGGCAGCGTGAGCCCCGGAGCCTGCCCCTCCATCCTGGGCCCCGAGTGAGCACGGCGCAGATCGCCCAGCCCACCTGCACGAGGTCGCACTGCTGCTGTGAGCCGGCCAGATCCAGGCTTCTTTGTTACAGCCCAGGGATGGAGCCTCTCTAACTGATCCACACAGGTGACGGCCAGCCGATCCTGTCACACACTCACTGGAATTAGTCCAGCCTGGTGACAATAGTGGTCGGAGCAGCTGGCCCTGGAGAACTTGCAGGGTGGCCTCACCCATCGCTGCATCCCTGCAGGGTGTTAGGATCGTGCGTCCGCCCCGAGAAAGAGGAACCGAGGCTCCCAGAGGTTGGGGACGTGCATCGAGTCAACAGGGAGCACTGGGTTTGCTCCTGAGCAGAGAGCTCGCGTTCTCAGCCGCGGCCTGCCCCGTGTGCACACCGTGCTTCCTCGCTGCCGTGTCTGGGGACCCCTCCCTCCCCCCGTGCTCCCCAGAGCACAGGTGGTCGTGTTTGACATCCATGATTCTGGCCATCGCAGCTGGCCCCGCGCCGGGAACGGGCCGCCCTGCTCCCTGAGCGGAAGATGCTCCCGCCTGCCGAGGCCGCCCAGGACGGGAAGCCGGGGGTGGGGGGCACAGAAGACCGCCAGAAAGGGGCAAGGGTGGCAGAAGAGCGCACTGAGACCCCTGGCGGAGGGCGTGACCGGCACAGGAGGGACGTGGTGACGGCGAGGCCATTCTCGCCAGGCCGCCTGGAACTGGAAGGCCGTCTCGGTGTTCACGGCGCACAGCGGCAGCACGGGGGCGAGGTGGCCACAGGCCTGTCCCTGAGAAGGCTTCCAAGATGGGCAGAGAGCGGACGTCAGGGCACCTGCTTGACCAGACGCTGCACCGAAGCCCCTTGTTCCAGAACAGTGGACGCTGTGGAACCTTTGTGGATTTATTTACTGATCCTGTCTAATGAACTGTTTATTCAGTACATAGATTCGTGCGACTGCGTGTAGACAAGCCTCTGCACACGGAGGTGTCTACGTGTGTAAACGTAAACTGCGCGTAGTGTGTACGTGTGCCTGTGTAGACAGGTGAGTTACATAAGTGAATAGATACCTGTGTAAATGCATAGATTATATAAATGCACACATGTACAATGTGCGTGTGTTGTGTACACATGCATGTATGTGCTTACACACGCGTGTGTCTGTGTGCGTGCACATATGCAGATACATGCACTCATGCACACACGCTTTTCTAACTCCACCTTCTACATAAGGGCTTGATTTTGCAAACTGCTGAAGTTATTCTGGGAGCGTGGTCCCCGAGGCCCTGCGGCGTGGAGTCCTGAGCCCGCGAGCCTGTGTACTCGGGAACCGTGACGGGTCCCAGGAAGGCGGCACGGGGACTCGTTTCCTGACCCCGAGGGCCAGCCCAGGCTATGGTCCTTCCCATCTGCTCTGTTTGCGGAGCTCCCGGGAGCCAACACCTGGCCGGCCGCCCACCGCGGGTCAAACCAACAATCAGAAAGGCCAGCCGACTAGACGCGGCCCAGCCGCACGGGCTGGTGAGGTCGGGTTGCTTCAATGTCATGATGTGGCCGTCCTTGGATGCCTTTCCCCCGGCCACCACTCAGGTGCGGCGGGTGTGACGGAAGTCAGCCAGGAAACGAGACACTTTCACTATTTCATAATTATCGTTCTACTGACACATAGACCCACGTGAGCACAGTGACACGCAGGGCACGCTGCACACATACGAGTTTTGATTATTCGCATGTGAACTTGGACTTGGGTGGGCATGAACGTATTCTGTCTAATTTGGGAAAGTATATCAAAGCAATAAAGCAAATTGCCGCTGCCCAGCCACGTGCAGGAGGGCAGGGCGCGGGAAGCCGGCGGGAACCCCAGAGCCTCAGAGAGTCTGCACGGCGTGGGCCTGGACGGAGAGGGCTGCGGGGACGTCGGGGGCATTTTATTAGAAATATTTGAATCTTCCATGGTAGATCCATCAACTTGAAGTTAATTGGCCAAAAAAGGCTAATGATTGGTACTTCCTGATTGTTCTTTTGCGAACCAGGAACTCGGTGGACTGAGCACCTCCACAAGAGGCATTTTTATTAATGAAAAACATTTAATAGTAAAATATGGCCAATCAGATTTGCAATCACCACATATCACCTCACGGTCTCACCAACAAATATTCATTAAGGGCTCCAAAGAACACACTTCCCTTTGGATCATGCAGAAAAAAATGCTCTGTTCTCCCAACAAAGATGAAGCAGAGAGAACTAAAAATTTCCCATGAGCACTCGGAAAACAATGAGAAAATTGAGTTTAATGATGGAGAATTACGAGCGAGTCTGTGTCTGGAGGAGAAGAAGTGCGAGCATAAAAATTGCCTTCTGTTGGGAAGAAATTTGTTATTGGCCCGACGAGATTAACCACGGTAATTGGCGCTGTTTTCCCCTCACATATTGTGCGGCCCGCCGAGGCGCTGGTAATAAATAATTCGCACTTAGCCGCACCATTGGTCATTCCGCCGTGCTGTCACGGCGCCTCCCCCATCCAAGGAAGATAAATGTGATTTAAATTAATAGCCAGTCCTAAATAACTCCTCAGCTGGTAAACGGCGCATTTATCAGGCCCAGACAGGCAGTGTCCTTTGATTCATGGTCCCCCCCCTACAATGTGAAGGGTGCGTACAAAAATTGTTATTACTTTTTAATAAAGTGTAGCAGTCTGCCTTCAGTCATTTATCAGAAACGGTGGCATTCTGACAAACAGAAATATCTTCGCAGAGGATGAATGAGAGGGATAAAGGACACATTTCTCAACAAAAATAATCACTGCCTAAATAATCTCATAAAAGTCAGGTTTTAAGTACCTTGAAATAAATGTATCCAGAAAGATACAGCCTCGTGGGCTGTTGAACTAGAAACTAAACAAACTATTTCCGTATTCACCTTTGCAGGGAGGAAAATTCTCATTACTGTTGTCAGCCCTGTGTGGTACGGATTCAAGGATATGTCGGAGCCGTTCAGCGAGAGGCGCCCACGCCCGCCCCGCCGCGCCTGGCTGGGGGCCCGTGGGGACGGCCGTGGTGCCCGGACCCTCCCGGGGACGAGCATCCGCTCTTCCTGCGTTTTTAACACTGAAACTCCGTCGTTGTTGCTTTTAATTCCTTCCTCTGACATACTTTTCAGGAGAGCAGCTCACTCTGTCAGGTCGCGATTCATCCAGTGACAGATTGTCCACGCTCTGCGAAAGATCCTTGCAATTACCCACATAATTGGATTGGTCAGCGAAAATCACAGGGAAGCTCAAAGCCCGCTCTCCACTGAAATCCTTTCTCTCTTAATTAAATGACGAGTAAAACCTCCGTGGTGTCAGCAGGTCATCCTTTCAAAGCTATTGGGCAGGTTCAGAATGGGGATCCCTTGCTCAATACTTTCCTTTGTGCTGGGGGAGGTCAGGCGAGGCCGGCAGCGGCCCCGGCTGCCTCTGTGACACAGAGCCCCGCTGGCAGAACCGTTGGCCACATCGACTTCCGGGGGGCACACAGACACCGTAACCAGAGTGTGCAACGTCAGAAAGGCTTGGGACGGGAAGGTTCTTTGCCACTTCCAGCACTTGAGCTATGATGCAATTTGCAAGCCTCCCCAAAGTGCGTCTTGGCGCGGCCTCTGGAATCAGTTTAACTGTTGAGAGAGGCTCGCTCCGGTCTCTCCCTGCCCTCGGCTTTCTCCCTTTCCTGGGTCAGCTTGGCTCTGAAGGGGGGCTTCACCTCTCTGGACTCCCTCAAAGCTTTAGGTTTTAAGGTTTTAATTCATTAGAAATCCTGATGTGCATTTTGAGATTCATTACTGCATCCAGCACTTGGAACTGTGTCTGGGGGCCGCTGCCCCCAGAATATGGGCACCTGCACGCCCCCACCCCTGGGACTCCTGCACCTTCACTGCGGGGAAATGGAACAAAAGATGATCCAGGAGGTACACGAAAGTAGGCTGAATAGGGGGCGTGCAGTTGGGGCTGAAGCCGAGCCTTCCTGGGGCTGAGCCGGACCCTCCTCACAGCCCGGCCGACTCACCCCTCCAGTGGCGTTTGCACTGTCGCTGATCCTTCACTGTGGAGCCCCACTCCGTTCTGGAGGGAGGGTCAGCTGACCCGGTCCGTGGTCATGTGACTACCCTGCAGACTTTCAGGTCTGTCAGTCTGAGCTCATGACAGGAAGGACTTTCCAGGGCTGGCGCGACAACTCAATGTCACCAAAATGAAAATAAGCATTTTGCTTGAAAGGCCAAAATATTGGCTTCTGTTACATGCCCCGTGTCCCCATTTTTTAAAATATTTATTTATTTTTGAGAGAGAGAGACAGAGTGTGAGCAGGGGAGGGGCAGAGAGAGGGAGACAGAATCTGAAGCAGCTCCGGGCTCTGAGCGGTCAGCACAGAGCCCGACGTGGGGTCAAACCTACAGACCACGAGATCATGACCTGAGCCGTACTCGGACGCTCACCTGACTAGCCACCCAGACGCCCCAGGTCCCCATTTCTGAAAAGTGACGTAAGCATACTGCCCCTGCGCCCCACGGGCCGGGCCTGGCCGCCCGCCTACAGCGAGGGCCACACACAGGTCAGCTTCTCGCCGTGGCCGCGCTGGGCCGCTGGTTACTCATCCAGGCAGTAAACAGTGAGGTTCCCTCTGGGGCCAGCGCACCTGTGCGGGGTGCTCTGAGACCGCCTCTCTGGGAGACACCGTTCCCTGATCGGGCCAGGCCTGGGCTGGGCAGCGTGTGCCCGGGCGTCTGTGACTGGCCGTGTGTCCCCTGCGCAGCCCACGGGTGCTTCGGGGACACGAGCTCTTAGGGGCAAGGTGACGGCTTGCGTCCGGTGCCGTCGGGCCACTCTTCCTAAATCCACTTCCTGCTGTTTGCCGTTCCAGGTGTTTGTGAGGGTGGCTGCGGCCCGCTCCCTCACACTTGTGGGGTCTGGAGGGTCATGGCCCCCTCTGATGGGTCACACGCAAGCTGGGGTTGGCACGGAGCCTGGCTGTTTGCAAGGGGAGGACGCCCTGTTCCGTCCCCAGCGCCGCCTTCTCAACCTCCATGAATGGGCACGAGAGCGGGACCTCCTTCCTGGAGATCCACAGCCGGTGGGACGCAGGGACCCTTGTGGAGCGGCTCATGAAGCAAGGACGCGGCCTCCCAGAGCCTCCTGCGCGGGCCACCGCAGGGCGGCGCACAGGTGACCGCCAATCCATTAACCTTCGCTCTCGGCGACCCGCCTGCATTTAATACCTTCCCGGTAATAGCTGTGCCCAGGAGAGGGCAGGGCACCGGCCCCGCATCAGTAGGCTGCCCCCCTCCTCTGAGTGCCCGCCACCTCTCTCTCTCTCTCCCTTCCTGTTGTTTAGAAGCTAATCTAAAAGGAGCGGCGGAGGCAGAGGTCGGTTAAACTGTAACACAAATGTTACAGCTCCATTATCCGGCGGGGTAAATGTCAGCGGCTCCCAGCAGGCAGCCCGGAGACAGCGCGACAAGGCTGCGGAGCGAGAAGGCAGGGTCGGGGCCGGGCGGGCACAGGCACCCGCTTCTGCGTCCTTCTCTCCCGGCCCCCGGCCCCGGCATGTGGCGCCCGCGCACCCTGCCAGCCAGCCTGCTGCGCCTTCCGCCGGCCCTGACCCCTCACCTGCGCCCTTCTTCCCTCAACAGTCCTGCTCGGTCAGGACTCTCTCTGAGGGTCCCACGCCCCCTTGGACAGGATGACGGCTTTCATAACGAAGGCAGCTCGAAAACCCCTCACCTGCCACACACATGCACCCAGCACACACGCATGTGTGCCCTGTGCAAGACACACACACACATGTACACACATGAAAACATGTGCACACAAATGCATATACCCCCACACGCACATGCACACACGTGTACACACAGGTGTGTGTCCCCACATGCACATCCAAGTACCCACAGCACTCACACATGTGCCCTCCCTGTGCACAGATACACACGCATGTGCACACGCACACACATGCACGCACCTGCACACACGGCACACACATGCCTCGTGCACTGATACACACTTGTGCACACACATGCACACATGTCCCACAGGCATATGTCCCCACACAATCCATATACATGCGCACACACATACGCACACACACATCCCCACACAGGCATACGCCCCGCCCCCCACATGCACACACACGTACTTTTTCTTTCCCTGGAGGAGACTGAATGCAGCGCACTGAACGCTCCTTATAGAAAGGACATTGTTTTGCAAGTTAAATTGGAGCCTTTATACTTCCCATGAAAATGCATATTTTATATTCCCCAAAATAGCAAGACATAAAGCAAATGGCATTAGAAACGACTTGGACGCCTGGCGGCCAGCTAGTGACAAGAGGCAAGGGGGGACAGAGAAGGAGATGCTGTCTGTCTTTTGAGGCGAAGGTGCAGAACGGAGGCCCCGGGTCAGGCGCCCTGAGCCTGGGGTGGGAGGCGCTGAAGCCTCACTTCTTGCACTTGTTCCGGGGCCCGGGTCGGCAAGACCCGCTGTCACTCTCGTGAACAAAGTGAGCAGCTTGCCCCCGAGGTCACCCGGCCGCCAGCCCGGTGGGAGCCGTGGCCCAGCTGGGAGCTGAGGTGGGAGAGGCAGAGGGCCGCTGGGAACCGGGGCTCCCGCCCGGCCCCGCAGGAGGGGTGGGTGCACCTGGTTGGGACACCTGGACGGCCCCCAGCGTGGACACGGGTTTCCGGTTTCACTTTTGCTCTTCCTTTTTTTTTTTTCCGTCTAGCTCGCTGGGTGACAGAAAAATCTTATTACCGCCCTAATTTTAGGTGCCGGGATCCAATTATGCATGTATTCATAATTTAGAGCTAGGCCACTGCCGTCACAATGACAGGCTATACGCAGCAGTGAGGGCCCCCTGCTCCCCGGGCAGCGGGCGGGGCCCAGAAGCCACCTGTTCTGGCTCCGGGTCCCGCCCCCGGGCTGTCCACGCAGGTGCCCACCAGGAGACCCCTCCGCGAGCCGAGGCCCAGGAGACGGGCAGAGGCCTCGGTGCATCTGTGAACCCCATTCGCACCCTCCAACTCGACTGAGACCCCGAGGAACGGCCTGCGGAAGCCGGAACCCTCCTTGCCTCTCCCTAAGGGATGGCCTCCGCCCTGCACGAGCGCTTCTCCACCCTGACACGGGGCCAGGGCGCGCGTGCTTAATGCCCCACGGAGGTGTGCACGTGTTTTGTAAAATACGATAAAAATTAGTTCCTGGAACAAAGATTTTAAAGCCCTGAAATCCCATTTGTGTTGGAAGCAGGTTCAGCAGAGTCACTCTGTCCGGCTGTGGGGAAACACCCTCCAGGTGCTCACCCGGAGCCGGTCCGAGCGCGCAGGGCAGTCTGCTCCCTCCCGTGTTGGCACGAACGTGCGTGAGGAAGACGGGCTCCCGGCCCATCCGTCTAGAAAAGACGAACAACCAAGATCCTGGAGAAACCACTCCACCGGTAAAGGCTGCAACGCGCCCACGGGTCCGGCGCCTGCGCTCCGCCCACGGGGGTGGGGCCTGTTTCCTCCGTGAACTCTAAGAAGAGGCTTTATAATTATCGCGATATTACAGGCACCCAAAGGAAGTCACGGACGAGAGCCTCGCTCAGGTCAGTCCGCCCAGTGGCAGAGGCGGGCCGAGTCCTGGCCGGCAGCCCGCCCGGGGGACGGGAGTCCTGGGCAGGTGCGCGGTCCTACCGATGGGCACCGGCCCGGAGACAAATCCGCATGGGCCCCTTCTACCCCTGCAGGGGTGCAGACAGGTTTTCCTAGGTTGAAACAAAAATAAGTGCTTTTAATGCTTATGCATACACACAGCGATGTTTCCAAACAGTGAGGCAAATATGTATTAAATGCAAAAGGATGATTTGAACTTCGCCGTTCCAGTGAAAATTAGCTATTTGAGCATTAAAACAGAGAGAGGATCTGAATTTAATTCTAGCTCTTTCAAAAATTTAATTGTATCTTAATTTTAAAATAATAAATGAAAATGTTATCACACGTTGATCCGACCTCCTTCTCCAGAGGAACGCCGCGCAGTTGCTACAGGGGAAGCAGGGGCTGTGTCGGGTCCTGGGACGGCGTGGAGGGGGCGCAGTGAGCCGCTCCCCTCTCATTAGCATCGGGGCGCGGTCGGGACACGGGCTGTTTTACAGCGTTGTTTGTGTTGCTCCCTTTCTAACAGACTTTGCAAATATTTATGAAACTCCCACGTCAGTGATCTTCTTTTTATCTTTCTGTTCGCCCAGCCCTGTTGCAGCCTAATTGAAATACAATAATTATAAATGGGCTTAGTTCCTCGACTTAATTTCCTTTCGAGGAGCATCATTTATTTTGCTTTGGCTTCGTTAACATGCCTTAATTAAATGATTTAACAAAGCTAAGGAAACAAAATGCCGTCGGGGGGCCCTGAACCCTGGGATCGTTCCGCAGGGCGACCCCGTGACCGGTGCGAGGGGTCCCGAAGGGCAGGAGGGGGGGCCCACGGCCTCACAAGCCCAGGCCTGTGAAGCAGGGAGGGTTTCCGAAGGCTCGGACGGCACAGAGCCCAGGAACCCGGGTTCCGCAGCCCGTGAGTGTAGCCAGCGTGTCCAGGTCCACACTGCGTGTCCTTGGGCAGGTAGTTAGTTCTATCGAATCCCCATCGCCTCCTCTTTTAAACCGGGCAAAGAGACCTACACCGTGGGCCCAGTGTCACTAATGACTGCTCTTTCGGCAAAGCCCTCATTTGACATAACTATCAGGCCCAAGGTGGCAAATGTGCTGCCCCAAAGCATATTAGTTTGGGATAAAACACTAAGTTTTAAGACCCAAACGACCGATGAATTGTTACAGTGGCAATAAAACATTCTAAGACGGTGTATTTCTCCGTCTCTTGAACATGCTGACGGTCAGCTGATACGAAACACTGCTTCAGACAGATATGTAAGATGCCTCTTCTGGACACAGACCACTTCACGTGCTTCTCGGCGCCTGGGTTCATGGCTGGATCTGCTTTTAGCCTTCGGAGCCCGTGGACAGACACCCTTAGCTCTGAGGCAGAAGCAACATGAGACACCAAACAGAATGACTGGGGTCAGGGAGCTGTGTGGGCTCAGGGCTCCGCAGGTATGTGAACTTGACACACCGCGTCACCTGCACCGCTGTCCTCTCCCCATAGCAGAGGGACCGGACTGTCTCCAACGTGCCCTTCCAGCACCAAGAGACTCGACGGCTTTATGGGTGTGGCCCGGGCGGGGTCTCCCCAGGTCGTCTTCCTGCCTCTCCAGGGCCCCTTTCATGAGGTGGATGCCTGGGCTCCGGGCTTATCAGCACAAAGGGAGCCAGAAACTTGGGAGTAAGAGAAAAGACACGTGCTGGGTTTCAGTCTTGAGTATGTCCAAATGCTTAAAAAATCGATGAATGTCCTCAAAGCCAAGAACCGTGGAAAAAAGAAATAAAAATGGGAAACAGAATCTTTACTATCAAAGCTCCTTGTGTCCAATTCAGGAAAATAGCACATTAATGGAAACGAACATGCCTGCACATGCGGTTTAGGAGTGTTCCTGTCCGAGCAGGCCGCACCTGGGGTTAGAAATCCGGGACGCGGTGGCTCTGGCGAGGCCGCCCTCCCCCTTCCCCGCTCTGCTCACAACTAAGGCGCCTTAAAATGGGCGCACTCATGGTGTCGACTGTTTTGAGGGTGAAACAAAATAATGCGCATCAACGTTTCAACAACTATAAGCTGTTGTGTGTTAGTCTTTTTGTTAGTTTTTTATCTCGAATTGTAAATATTCTGTATGGTTGAGGATGCCGCCTAGTGCATTGGGCTCTGAGGGATGAGAGGAGGACTCCAGGTGGAGGTCGAGATGAGCAGAAGGCGCCATTCACCTGGGGCTTCACGGCTCGTGTAGGCACCTGCGTGTGTGGAGCAGACACCCTGTCACAAGAGGTGCACGTGGCAGGTGCAAGAGGCGAACAAGAGAGGGGGCCTCAGGGCCCCCCGTGCCTCCTTCCTCTGCTCTGTGGACTCTGCTCAGAATCAGACGTCTTCAGGACAAGAAGATCACATAACGATGCTAAGAAGATGGAAGGGACCCGTGAAGTGTCTCTGTGTGTCTTGAAACAGCAGTGCCCCGGCCTCACGGGGAGACTCGGGGGCTGGTGCTCTCCCCGCGGTCCTCCGCACAGGCTGGACGGCAGGCTCACTGGTGACGGGACTTCGTTCTTTTACGTAGTGAGCCTGAATGAGCAACGTCTTCCCCATTTCACCCTCTGGGAACCAGGAGCAGGAATGTACAGCTGCCACCAAACTTGTGACGGCAGAGAGAATGTGAACTCCCCCATCATTCAGCGGGGCCGACGGGGTGTTTGTACAAGACGATCCGTGTGGAAACGCCATCATTCTGCCTGGAGTCTAGACCGGCACAGAGTCACTTCCCGCGGCGCGTGACTGGGGAAGAAGACTCTATCTCTACAGCGTCCACCCCGAGCCGCACTTGGGAACATGGCAGCTGAGAATGTTCAACACGAGGGGAGGGCCCGGGCGCTGCGGGGATGAGTTCCGCCCTCGCCAGCGACGCCCTGTCGTCAGACGGCTGCCGCAGTGACCCCGCCCCTGTGCCGCCTCGTGAAGTACCCCACTGCGCCTTGGACGCGGTCCTTGCCTTTACTTCTTAGCTTCCCATGGACTCAGGCAGGGAAATGAACTAAACAGAACACAAATCCAGCCTAACGGGAACAAATGAACTCCGGCTTCATTCATTCCCCAAGTATTTCCTGCGGGCCTACTCTGCCGGGCAGTCGTGAGCCTTGCTGGAGGGCGCAGAGGGCGGGAGGGGCGCTGGGCCACGGCGAGGCCGGGGGTCCCCAGAACACAGGGCTCGAGTGTTCACTTGGTTGGTCGGAGCCACGCCGACCAAAGGAGGAATCACAACTCAACAGTCAGTTTTAGAAAGAGAAGGCAGAGTGTTTTTGTCAGGAAAGGGAAAAAGAGTTGATCTGAGGTCTGTTCACTTAGGAAATTGGAAAAAGGATGGTTGATGTGGGTTTTTTAAAAATTTTTAAATGTTTTTATTTATTTTGAGTGGGGAGGGGAGAGATCATGAGTAGGGGACCCGCAGAGAGAGAGGGAGACACAGAATCGGAAGCAGCTCCAGCCTGAGCTGTCAGCACGAGGGCTCAACCCCATGAACTGCAAGATCACGACCTGAGCCAAAGTTGAACACTTAACCAACTGAGCCCCCCGGGTGCCCACATATAATATGTGTTTTATTGAATACCTTAAGTTTATTCATTTATCCAAGGACCATTGTTAGAAAGCCTTTCATGTGCTAAGTGATAAAAGTAAAACAGAGTAAAATTATCACTTTTTCATTTGTCTCGTGGGCAGAGTAAATGATACAGTGTGATAAATTCTATAAAAGTAACAACACTTAAAAATAAATAAATAAATGAGGTAGCACTTAACAAAATTCTGCCATTGAAAAAGTGATATTCTACCAAGCGTGCTAAGTCAATTTTCCCCCCAAATTTTGTGTAGATGTAAATCAAATCTTTCTCTTATTGTAAAAGAAAAAAAGGAAAAGTGATATAAAATATGGAAAAAACTAGAACATTCAAATATATTAATATATACAGTAAAAATATATAAACAAATACAACTATATCTATTAAAATTCTATTTATTTATGTTCAAATAGTCCAGAAGGAAGTAAGAAAGAGGAAACAGAAACAACGAAAACCAGACAAAACAATAGAAATGATAGGATGGTAGACACATATGCCACTATTTTAATATTTACATTAATATAAGTGGCTTACAAGATGGAAATTATTAAGTTGTCTTTAATTTGAAAAGCCTCACCTGTATGCTGTTTCAAGAAATCTGCTCTTGTCGTAAAAACACATATAAGTTTAAAGTAAAATATATTTTTTAAAAATCAATTTAAGCAGCAAACAACAGAAATTTTGAGCAGCTGCATCAATAGCGGGCAATGCAGAGCTGAAACAAGAGATATTCCCGAGGATAAAGAGAGGCTCTAAGTAAAGATTCAAAGCCCAGGTCGCTGGGAAGACCTACCCATTCTAAGTGCATTTGCGCCTGACAGCAGAGTTCCAAATTTCATAAAGTAAAAATTAATAGAATTACTAAAACCAAATGACAAATAACACAATTATTGTTGGAAACGTCCACACTCCTCTCTTAGCAAATGGACGGAACTCACACCTAAAATGGAGCCATAAATCGGGAAGGATGCAGATGAGCTGGATGACATCGCCAACAACTTGACCCAAGTGCCATGTGGAGAACCTTCCCCCAAGCAGCCGGACATATACGCTTGTGAGGCGTCCATGCACCATTCATCAATACAGACCATGTTCTGGGTCGAGCAACAAACATTAACAAATGTAAAACAGCCTAAATTATACACGCATGTCTTAGATCATAAAGGAATTAAGTTAGAAATAAATAACAAAGTTATTAGGAAAATGCTCTAAGTATTTGGTAAACAAAAGACTTTTAAATAACTCATGGGTCAAAGAAAATCATAAGACAGATTGGAAAAATATTTTTAATTCAATGAAATAAAAAGAAACACGTGTGATACCGCTACTAACCTACTTAAAAGGACGTTTTAAGTGCTGAAATGCTTATATCCAAAAAGAATAAAGGTTTCAAGGCCATTATGTAAGCTACTTTCATAAGAAACTAGAACGAACAGAGTCAATTAAAACCAAAGCAAATGGAAGAAAGTAACACAAAGACCGGCTATTGATGGAATTGAAACTAGAAACATAATAGAAGTGAAATGATTCTACAAAAGGTCAGTGACATTGATAAACCTCTGGCCAGACTGGTCCAGAGAAAAAGAGGAAACACAAGTCCCCAGCATAAAAATGAAAGGGTGAATTTAGTTCAGATCCTACCCAAATTCAAGTATAAAAAGGAAATAGGACAGATAATGCGCCCATAAATTTAGACAATGTAGACAAATGAAAGAGATAAATTCTTTGAAAGTCATGCTGCAGATGCTCACTCAAGAAAAGGGATCATTTGAATCCTCATATTCTGCTAAAGAAATTGATTTTCTAGTTAAAAGCCTTCCCACCAAGGAAACTCCAGGCCCATATTCAACCAAACATCGGGGGAGGGAAAATTACTCATAGTCCACCAACCCTCTAGAAGACTGACAGGAGGTAGCGTCCCCCTGCATTTCTGTGACTGGTGAAATCCTGATACCAAAACCAGAGAAATGCATTACAGGAAAACTGTAGACCAACATCGCTCATGAACACAGAGGCAGAACTCCTCAGCCAGGTTTCATCAAGTCACATCCAGCGACACATAAAGAGAACAATGGAACGTGAACCCCCCGGGGCGTGTCTCAGAGTTACAGAGCTGATTCAGTATTCCAAAGGCAATTCTTGTAATTCATTATACGAAGTTTTAAGAAGGGAAAGTGATCATTTTAATGAATGCAGACAGAAATCATTTGACAAAACTCAGTATCTATTCTTATGAAAAACTCACAGCAAATTTTTTAACCTAATAAATTTCTTAACCTATAAGATACCTTATTAACAACATCTACAGAAAATCTACAGCAAATATCAAACTTAAGTGAAAAAACAAACGATTTCTCCCCAAGTCTGAGAACAAGGCAAGGAGGTCTGCAAACTTTGGCTTCTCTTCAACGTTGTGCTGAAGATGCTGGAAAGTTCAAATGGGCCAAAGAGAAACACAAGGCTTGTCCCTTTTAAATGAAGAAATAAATGTGCTCTATTTCTGGATTAAAAGAAAGCAAAGATGCTGTGGGCCGTGGAGACAGGCTCAGGCTTTGGAGAGGAGGGGGCAGCTGAGACCAGGTTTGCAGAGTGGGGTGGGGTTTGTCATCGACAAGGGGCACTGAAGAAGAGAGAGACCTCCTGGGCGGTTATTGGGTCCTGAATGGTCGTTGAGAGATGAGTCTCCTCTGGCCCCTACACGAGGGCGTGGAGGGGAAGAGGTGACGTGTCTGGAAAGGCCTTCCCTGCATGGACACTGCCAGGCTTTGAACTGCATTCCATCGATTCCAGCCTGTGGATATGGTGGGGGAGGAACAGGTGGGGGAGGCACAGGTGGGGGAGGAG
>PJEM01013575.1:0-40124 GCA_004023845.1 Helogale parvula | reverse complement strand
GGGAGGGGCAGTCAGAGGGGCCTGGGGAGTGAGAGGTGGGGAGGCAGTGGGGGGGGGGTGCCCAGGGAACCTGAAAGGAAGGAGGCCAGGGGGTGGGGGGTGGGGAGATGGTGGGAATGGGGGTATCTGCAGCTCTGACCCCTCCTCGGCTTGTGTGACAAGCACGAGCCCCCATCCCCCTCCCCCCATGGGATCCTCATGTCTCCCCAGCTGTTGACCAGCCTGCGGACCCTGGGGGTCTCCTGTCCCAGGTGGGGGCACCAGGAGCCTGGATAGCCTCAGGGAGCACATGCCTAAAGGGAAGAAGTGCCGTACACCAGAGGACCCCTGCGTCTCCCCCTCCATCTCCCATCTCCGGGACCCCCGCCTGCCTGCTCCTCTGCCTTGATCTGGCTCTGTGACCTTCGGGCTCTCTGTGTCACTGGGTCCTGCCCGCTGCCTCCCCTGCTGACTCCCCCCCACCTCCTCCTCACCGGGAGTCTGCCTGCCTGCTTCTCCACATCTCATTCCCACCCCTCCCTCCCCCCGGCCTCCCCCCCCCCCTGAGTCCGTGTGGCCCCACACCTGTCCTCATGATGGGTGCTCACAACTCCCCCGCACCCTTGATGGTGTCTGCAGACAGGGAGGCCGCAGATCAAAGCCTGCGGGAAATCATTCCCCAGGAGCACACCCGGCAGATCCCGCTGCCCTCCCCCCGCCACTGGAGCTGCAAGGGCAGGGCGGACGGGGCAGGCCAGGCTGGTGGGCAGGGAGGGCTGGGCTGTGGTCGTGGTCTGCCTGTGGTCAGGCGCCCGGGACCCCCCTACCCACAGTGAGCCGTGGCAGTGCTTGTTTGGAGCCGGAGGGGGGTGTGGGCCTAGATGGGACGGCGGTTTGGCCCCAGTTAGGCTCTACTCTGTCACACACGGTGGGAGGGCCAGGCCCCCAGGCCCTGGAGGCATATGTGTGTTCTGGGAGGGGGTGTTTTTGTGCATCCCGTCCCCAGCGCTGTTCTTGTGTTCTTGTGTCCCCACAGGGACAACCTAGCCTGTCCCCTTCTGTCCCCTGCTCTGTCTCTGCCTTCGCAGGAGGCACACTCTGCCTCCTTTCCTTGATGGGGTGGGGGGGGTGGGGGGAGACAGAAGTGCTCACTTCCTGGGAGCACCTGCTGCGGGCCTGGCAGCCAGGCCACTGTGCTGGGTGGGTGAGGGCTGGGGCTCTGAGGGACACAGCCCAGACTCCAGGGGCCGCCAGGGCTCAGGCACAAGGCTGGGCAGCACAGTGAGGGCCGTCCCACAGCAGCCGTAAGAAGGGCTCGGGGCGAGCGGGGAGTCGTGGAAGACTTCACAGGTCATTGCTTCCATCCCCCTGTCTCCCGGCTAACCTGCTTCAAGTAGGCCTGAAGCAAAGCGAGTTTTCCTCTTAGCTCCCCAAGTCGATGGATCCCACCTTCTCTGTCACGTCCCCGCTCCGGTCTCTGGGGGGACCTCTAATGATCCAGCTGCCCAGGGTGAGGAAAAGCTGTAGTCACCAGTTAGTGGGCACATGCAGAGGAGGTACCAGGCCTGCGGTATGCCTGACCCCACGTGTCACAGGACCCAGGAGGTAGGCCCTTTTGTGCCTCGGTTTACCAGTGAGGAAGGGAGGCTCAGAGAGTGACATGGCCAAGGTCACAGTTAGGAAGGGGCACCGGCACTGTGCAAACCCAAGTCTGTCCCCAACATCTGTGCTCCTAAAAGGAAACCTGCAGTTTGTGCCCAGACTTGTCACTGTGCAGGTCAGCTGGGCTGGGGGAGAGGCACCCCTAAGCCACCCGGCTCCTCCCTCCGGCAAGGTCCACGTCTCTGCTCCCACCACAGGGCTTCCCCCTCCATCCTGCCACCTGAGCGGGACACCAGCGGGACACCCACGCAAGAGAGCTGAGAAAACGAGTCCCGTCTCTGAGCCGGGGTGACGGGCCACCTCACTCCCGAGCCCTTGACTTGGGCTCTGGGCCGTGGGAAGGAGAAACGTGCCTGGGGGCCGGGGGCTTGCAGCCTGTAGCAGCACCAGAGTATGCGCAAAGATATGAATTAATTTGAATAATAATGAGGGCAATGCCTGAATTAATAATGCTGGCTGCTCACCTGACCCACCCCCTCCCCCAGGATCTCAGCACCTGCTGCTGGAATCCCTGGAAATGGGGGGTGGAGGGCAGGTCAGTCTCGAGCTGCCCATGGACTGTGGGGAGGGGCCATGTCGAAGTTCCCGCCCCCACAGACCCTGAGAGTAAGGAGGCTTCCTCATTGTATTAAATCATACACTGGCCATCACTCCCAGCCCTGCCCCCTCTCTCTCGGTCCCCTTTGTGTACAGCAAACAATGTGGGTGTCAGATGTCCAGGGAGACTCAGAGGGAGGCGACAGCACAGCCCTTGGCTTTGGAGGAAAGGTTCTCTTCCTGGTAGAAACGGATACTGCAAAGGCCCCCACCCGCCAGCTGCCTTCTACCCCATGACAAAAACATGGGCATGGACTCTTATAGTTTGGGACAGGAAAGTCATGGATAAAGCTGACAGCAGGGTGGGTGATGGGACAAGCTGTGTTTGTCAGAGGAGCTAAGGGATCAATCCAGGAGGACTTCCTGGAAGAAGGGAATACAGGGCCAGTTTGGAGAGAAAGGAAGAAATGGAGCTGAAGGAGGAAACAGAAGGGAGGGGATGAAACCTGGGGTCTGTCTGTCTCTGGTGGCTTCGAGGGAAGTCTCAGAATGAGGAGGATGGAAGGAAAGAGAAATTTTGGAAAGGGCTGGGTTTGGGGATTGCAGAGACCTGGGAGCTGGGGAGGGAAAGAAGAGGGCGGAGTCCCCTGAGCTCTGGACAAAGCTGACAGATTGGGGACGAGCTCGGAGGCCGCAGACCTCCCCCTTCGCCGTCTCCCCTCTCCCCACAGCCCCGGCAGCTGGAGCGAGGTGCCCAGGCGTGCCCCACCGGTGGACCAGCCCGACTCTGGGGGAGGGATGTAGCGTGGGGGGAAGCCGAGGGGGGGAGCAGCCGCAATCCAATTCCCTGCTCCATTTGGGCTCCACAATTAAAGGCAATTACTCTGCAGCTCTCTAATCAAACGCTCCCGGCCGGGCGGCCAGCCGGGCAGCCATGTGTGGCTCCGCAGCGGGGGGAGAGAGCAGCCGTCACACGCGCGCTTGGCCCCCACGGCGCGGGCGGCACACGGGGCGCTGTGTCCGCGGGTCCGCACTCGTCCCCCTGAGCTTGGGGGGGGGGGGCCGAGTGTGCGGAGCAGTGGACCCCGAGGCTTGTCAGGGACCCTCGGTGGGGGGCAGGGAGTGGGCAGCCCCGCGGGGGGAGAGGGCGAGTGTGCGGAGCAGTGGGCTCCGGGCCTGTCGTGGCCCCTCGGGGACCCAGGCGGCCTGTGGACACGCCTGCCCTTGTGGGCCACCGCGCGCCTTCTCCGGGACGCTTGCTGCGCAGGCGCGCACGTGCGCTCCCTCGCGGTGGCCTGAATGACGTGCAAGGGTCCAGTGGCATATTCCTGCCACAGGATTGAGGGGGTCGGGGTATGACCTTGTCACGGACGCAGCGGGGGGCGGAGCTGCCCGGGACCTGGAGCGCGGAGCCCTTCCCCTCGCTCCCCCCACCTCCCGCCCCTGCACCCTCGGGTAATTTCCTCGCCCCCTGGACCCAGTGTCCTGTCTGTAGCACAAGAGGGCTGCACCGCCCCGTGATACACGCTGCACCCTCCCTCTGACGGCTGAGCCTCGGCTCCCTGAACCGAGTCCAGAGGGCCACGGGGAGGGGGGAACCTGGCGCGAGTGGGTGCACCGTGGAGGGCAGGGCCGGGCTGCAGGGGGGCAGGGGCTAGGGCGTGGCCCCTGGGGGGGACGCCTTCCCGCCGCGTGGCCTCACCGCGTGCCCATTTGGCTTTGCCAGGGACCCAGACCCGCTTCAGCCAGGAGCCAGCCGACCAGACGGTGGTGGCGGGTCAGCGGGCCGTGCTCCCCTGCGTGCTGCTCAACTACTCGGGCATCGTGCAATGGACCAAGGACGGGCTGGCGTTGGGCATGGGCCAGGGCCTCAAAGGTGAGTGGGCCGCCCCCCAGCCACGGCTAGCCTGTCCTTGTGCCGCTCCCCAGCACACACCCCTGGGGTGTCACCCTTCCTTAGCTCCTCTCTGCGTCTTTTCTCTGTGCTCCAGCCTCCCCTCTCCCACCTGTGTGAGGCCCAGCCTCTCCTCTCTCCTCCTGGGCTCTGCCTCCACTGCCCTCCCAGCCCCAAAGCTCTGCCTTTCTTCCAGAGAGATGGAGGAAAAACCAGAGACCTTTACATAAGAGAGCTACAGACAGACAGACAGACAGACAGACGGCAGGAGGAGAGGTCCTCCGGGTAGAAGGAGGTGAGGCCGAGTCTCCTGCAGGAACCAGGGAGAGGGCCCGGGTACCCTGGTCCTGCAGGCGCCTCCCGCCAGCCTGGCTTTGCTCCAGACCCTCTCCTGCCTCTGCCCAGGCGACGTCTGCTCAGAGGCCGAAAACCCATTTTAACATCAGCGGAGCGCTTATTTATCTAGGCGTTCCAGAAGACTTTATTAAGCACCGCGCAGCCAGTGCTGAAGCCTACATAACGGTTCAGTACCACAAACCCAGCAGCTTCCTATATCACACAGCAAGGGGAGGGGCTTGGGGAGGGGCTTGGGGAGGGCCTTGGGGAGGGCCTCCCGGCCGTGGGTGCGGAGTCAGACACCTCGTTCTCGTCCTGCCTCTGCCGCCTGTGAGCTGGGTGGCCTAGGAAAGCCACTCCACCTCTCTGGGGCTCACTTTACTACTGTGTAAAAATAGGTACAATCGTCATACAGGCTTAGGAGTGGCATTGTGACTTTTGAACCAAACGAGAGAAGATGCTGTGTGACAGGTCATGGTCACAGTGAAACAGTGTCACGACGCAAGCGTGGGGAGGAGGGGGGCGGGCAGGAGGGGGGCTGTGTATTTTTATTCTTTTTGTTGTCCAGGGTTTCGGATTGTTTGCTCTGGGGTCTGCAGGTTAGTCCAGGGAGGGGCATTTGTCCGTGCAGGGAGAGAGACGGGCTGGTGGGTCTATTGATGATAGAGAGAGAGAGAAACTGAGAGAGAGAGATCAATAGATATGGGGTGAGAAGGATCGATATTCCCTGGACGGAGGGAGATAATGAGAGGGAGCCAGTGGGGAGCCCGGGAGGAGGGTGCTTGGGAGGGGGTGCGAGCCCGCAGGGGAGGGGTCCGGAGGCTCACAGGCCCCCCTGCCGCAGCCATGGCTTCTCCGGGGACTGTGTGGGTTAGGGGCTCCTTCAGGGGCCCGGAGGACCCTGCCTCATCCGCCCCTCGCATCGCAGTGAGGGTGCGGCCTTGGCCTGCCCCACTCCCGCTGCCCCCAGGGAGCCCATCTGTGCTGCAATGCCCTATATTTCCAGCGCCCACATGCCCTCTCTCTCTCCTTCTCTTTTTCTCTCTGCTTTTTTTCCCTCTTTCTTTCCTTTTTTCATGAGAGACATTTGTCTGCAAACAGCTTTGGAGATTTCCGCTCACCTCCCCCTTTGGGCGTCCCTGTTGCTCCTGCTCCGGGGGTGACATCACGGCGTCACACCTGGGACGCCGTCCCCATCTTAGCCGCCGTGACACGCTCCCGGGCCAGAGTGGGGGGAGGAGCCCCGGCCCCCGGCATGAGGGTGAGGAGTGGGGACAGGACCCTCGTGGCCCGGGTAGTCCAGGCTAGTTCCCAGGCTGGCTGGGGGCGGGGGGGTCTCACGTCGCTTGCCCTGTGTGTCCCTGCAGCCTGGCCGAGGTACCGGGTCGTGGGCTCTGCGGACGCTGGGCAGTACAACCTGGAGATCACGGACGCCGAGCTGTCTGACGACGCCTCCTATGAGTGCCAGGCCACGGAGGCCGCCCTGCGCTCGCGGCGGGCCAAGCTCACCGTGCTCAGTAATGCCCCAGCCCCACCCCACCCCCGCCTCCGGCTCCTTCCCCGGGTCCCTGGGACTCCTCACTTCCTGGCCTCATGCTTGTCCTATTGCCCGCCCCCCAAATCCTTCTCGAAATGCCTCCCAAGGCCGAGTCCAGCAGAGGAGAGGGAAGCAGGCATGTGCCATGTATGCCTCCCCTGGAGGGACTGTGGGCGCCTGAGGCCCGGCATCCTGTGTGTCCGGCTGGACATGAGGCTCCCCCTGGGGCAGAGTCGAGGTGGCAGAGACGCACCCCCTCCTGGTCCAGGCTTGTCCGTGAGGGAGCCCCTCCTGTCCTCCCCCTGCTGCCTCCAGCCCCAGCAGCTGCCCTTGGGCTCCTGCTCCTCACTCAGCCCCTACCCCTCCTCCACCACGGCCTCTCCTCTCCTCCCTGGGGGCTGACAGGCCTCGGGGGAGCCTCAGGGGAGCAGGACCGGAAGGAATGAGCCCTGATGGCTGAGCGCTGGGTCAGGGGGCCCATGCTTCTCCTTCTTCTCTTTCCTCCTCCACGCTGTCCCTTCCCTGCTTCCTCCTGAAATCCAGCGAAGTGGGGGGTGCCCTCGGGGAGGGAGGAACTGAGACACTGAGCTTGGATTGGGGAGGGCATGCGAAGTGACCGGAAGTCTTCCTTCTGTCCGGGAACGGCTGGACTAGCAGTCAGGACACCAGGGCCATTTTGGCACCGTGACCCAAAGAGGTCACGACCCGGGGAGATCAGTCCGCCCATCGCTAATGTGTCCTGACGACACCAGCCTTCCCTTAGCAGCTTTCTCTCTGCCGCTTCTGCCCAGGGAGCTGTGAACCAGGAGGGCAGTGAAGTGACAGGGTGTCAGGGCTCCACAGGGCGGGGACTGAGGGCTCTTCCTCTCCGATCGAGGCATGGCATCCAGTTAGAGGGGGTTAGGTGGGCCCCAGGGATGACGGCACCTCCCATCCCTTGCTGGGGTGCGTGTGAGCCCCGTGCCAGCCCGGGCCAACTGAGGGAACATGAAGTTCTTGGGAGTCCTTATCTCTCCTTCCCCGCCCCCATGGCCTGTGTTTGGGGTCCGAGAGATCCTGGAGGTCTCCCATCCTAAAGAGAAGACCCTGATGCCCTCCTCCCTCTCCCCCACCACCCCCAGAGACAGAGAAAGAGTCCACAAAAGGCCAGCCAAGCCCCTGGGCATCGTAGGAAGGGGGCTTATGATGGCATCTGGTGGGTTGGCTCACTCAGGGAAGGCTTCCTGGAAGAGGAGAATATCAGCGGGATCCTAGATGGGGAAGGACCTTGTTAAAAAAGCTTGCAGGCCACGGAGGGAGAGCGCCCGATGGGGGTGTTGGGGGGAGCATTTGGAGGATACGGTCTGTGTGCAGCGCACGGGCCCCCCCAGCCTGTCTGGGTGATTTGGGGCACACAGGGGGCAGGGCCCCAGGATGGAAAGAGGTGAGAGCATTCCCTTGCTGTCTCCACCATGGCTCGTGGCGCCGGGGCCCGGGGTCTGGGCAGGGCAGCGCCCAGCATGGGCCGTGTCCAGTGCCTGGTGGCCTCCCCGCCCCCACTGCAGGCCGGGCACGGACACGGGGTGGACTTGCAGGCCAGCAGCCCCCCCTCATATGCAGCCACCGCTACTGCAGCGCCACGGGGATGGGCACGGCTCCGGTCAGCGGTCTGTCCTGCCCCGGCCCCACCGCTTAGCTTGATCTCCCGCCTCTGAGCATATTTCTTAACCTCTCTGAGCCTCAGTACCTAACCTGCAAACGGGGTTACTGGTGTTTGCCGCGGAAGGGTTAATGCAGGATGCCCCGTGGTAAGGGCTGACCACAGTCCGAGCACCAGGCCCGTTACCACGTTGGTCAGCATTCCGCGAGCGGCGGAAACACCGCCCGTCACATCACAGTTTACAGTTGGCTTCATGTCCGTGGTCTCGTTTCGACTTCACAGAGGCGTGTTATTTTTTAGAATTTTACACACACACACACACACACACACACACACACACACACATACACACGTGCGTATTGATAGGATTTGTTACAAATCACCAAAGTATGTGCATAAACAGGGCTGCTCATGGACGTATGCCCTCTAACTGGTGGCCGGGCAGGCCCTTCACCAGCTTTGTTGCCTTTGTCCCAGAAATGGAGAGAAAGGAGGGTCAGTGACGGAGGCAAGAGAGGAAGGGCCTTCCCCGAACGAGGGGGGCGTTGCCAGCGTTCTGGGGCCGGGAGCCTTCCCGCGAGGGGGCTCTTGCGTCGGGACATGGCGTCCCGTGTCCTCATCCAGGACCTTCTTCCTGGACGAGACAGCAGCCAACCTTGCAGGGAATCCGTGCAGACCAGCACACCCTGAGTGCTAGCTCTTTATCTGGTTCTCTCCACCTGGAACTCCTTGCTGCCCCACTTGCAAGTGTGGCCCCAGCTCCGGGCCCGCCAGCTAGCTAAGGGGAGGTGCCAGGCCTCCAGCGGGTCACCTGCTGTCATCCAAGCAGCTGAGTGAACAGCCGTCACATGTCACACGGGCCCTGCACTTTACAAGCCAGACCTGGCACCTCAGGTGACCTTCACGAGGGCCCCTGTTGAAGGGACCGAGACTCTGGCCCGGGGGCCTCAGCTGAGATCACACAGCAGGGAAGCAGACGTGCCAGGGCTGGAGACAGGGCAGCCTGCTTGGAGATGACCGCTGTGCAGGCTTGGGGCCCGCGTTTCCAACACACCAGGACAGCCTGCCTGGCGCCGGGCTCCACGGGCCTCCAGGCCCTGCTCACAAGGGCTGTCTCCCGAGAGCCCACTGGGTCTTCATGGTCATTCCCAGCACAAGGCGAGGGCGGCCCTTTGGCCCCGGATGAACACGGTGCAGCAGGACGGTCCTGATCGAAATCCCGCTTCCATCTCTTCATTCCTTCTTCATCCGTTCAGCTAACATCCCCGAGCTGGGCTGGGCCTCCGGCTTTCAGAGAGGCAGCCCTGCCTTCAAGGGACGTGTGATCTGATCGCCTGAGCATTCAGGAGCCTGTGGGGACAGGACACGAAGAGACCCCCTATTTCTTGGCATCAGAAATCTGACCCCTTCGATCCCTTAAGTTGCTAGCAAGATCCTACCCTGGCCACTTGTGGGCACCGGAGACAGGGGATGCCAGTGAGGCAGAGAGGAAGGGGTGGCCCTGCTCCTCGGGCCTGGACAGCCCCCTCCCCGCCCCCCCCCCGGGAGGTCAGGAGCTCAGAGCACCTGCCTGGAAACCACCCGTGGTCTGGCTGGCGGGTACGGCAGGGGACTGGACAGCAGGGGTGAGGAGGAGGAGGCAGGAGAGCACAGGGCTGGCTGGAGGGAGCCTGACCCACAGGCTGAGGTGCCAGCGACGGCGCCCGCAGCGCTTAGCGGCCATCGGAGGTGTCTGCGCAGGGAAGTGGCATCATCTTAGCCAGCGGTGCCCTGGTCGAAGCCACCCCCTCATCTGCCACACGAGCTGGGAAAGACCTGGGGGGCTGTGCAGGTGGCCTGGGGGGCAGCCCCCCAGGAACAGCAGGTGCAGGGATGAGGGCGGCAGCACCCTGCCACCGGGTGGACATGCAGAGGGAGGGACGCCCCGGGGAGGAGGCTTTGGCCACCGGTGCTGGCCGCCCCCTGAGGGACTGCCCCACTCGCCCTGCAGTCCCCCCAGAGGACACCCGGATCGATGGCGGCCCCGTGATCCTGCTGCAGGCGGGGACGCCACACAACCTCACGTGCCGAGCCTTCAACGCCAAGCCGGCCGCCACCATCATCTGGTTCCGGGACGGGACGCAGCAGGAGGGCGCAGTGGCCAGCACGGTGAGACGCTGCCTGCCCCCTCCTGGCCCCGCGGGTCCCCTCAGGTCATCTTTTGTTCCCACGTGGGCCCGACCCAGACTCGGGGGCCACAGACCCGAGAGGAGACCTTGGAGGCCCTCCTGGTCCCACCATCTCATCATGTGATTGGGAAGGTTGAGATCAGAGAGGAGGAGGGAGCTGCGTGTGCATGTACGGGCGCTGGGTCTCTCCTGCTAAACCATTAGCCGCCGCAGGGCAGGGGGGGCTCCCAGGCCGACTCATGGGCCCAGTGGCCCATGGGCCCAGTGTACACAGGTTCACGGTGCATTCGTTGGTTAGCAGAGCCTAAGTACTAGCAACAGCAGCTGCATTGATTAAGCACCTGCTGCATGCCAGGCATGCTCCTGGTGGACAGTCCCTCTTAGTCCCCACAAGTTCGTGAGGCAGGTGCTCTTTCCTACTCACAGAGATGGCCAGAGAGGTCACTGCCTTGCCCGAGGCCACACAGCCGGCCTGCAGCAGAGCTGGGGCTTATAGCCGTCTTGGGCTGTACTCTCCCCTGAGCATCTCGACCTGCAGCCTCTAGTTGGCGCATTTGCCCGGTTAGACAAGAGAGGCGTTGATGTGGCCACACTCCCCTGTTCGAGTAGCAAGGAAGCTGTGACAGGGAAGTCGTCGAGTGGCCGCCTGGGTGGAGCTGGAATCGGGATGCACACCTCCTGCTGTGCGGGGTCCCCTGTGCCGGCTGTGAGCAGACACACAGGTGTGCCCAGCCCTCTCCGTGCTGGAGGACCCCTGCCCACCCATGTGCCTCGCAGGGCAGCCCCGGGCAGAATTAGCTCTGCCCTTGACGGGGATGTGACCTTGGGCAGGTTTCTGCTCTCTGGCCTTAGTTTCCCCGTTTGACCAAAAGGAGAATTTGGCCTCACAGGTGCTTAACCTACCACCAAGACATCTGCCATCTTTCTCCTTAAGGGCTACACATTGTGAGATGTTTTGCCAAACAACCTGACTTGTTCATAGCCATTGGGGGTCCCCCTCTCTTCTTGCACTTACTAAAGATGGCGGATCCCTGGGAAGCAGCAGCAGGGCCAGGACTAGTGCACCGTCCTGGCCTTGCTCCTGCCCAGGAAGGACGTGCGTGTGGCCGTCACCGTGCAGGGCCCCGCACTGGCAGTAGTGTGGTTTCCCTTAGGCGGCTGTGAGGTGGACAGCAGCTCCAGGCCCCGTGACCACATTCAGGGGCCCCAGGTTGGCCACCACTGGGCGCGTGAGTCAGCCTGGGGGCCCCCCCTGCCCTGCAGGGGCTTACGGTCTAGCAGGAGAGACCCAGCGCCCGTGCACGCACACACAGTCCCTACGAGGCCAGCCTCCGTGTGCTCGGAGCAGAGCAGGACAGACTGACGGGGGGTCCTGCGGGCCGGGACGGCCACGGAGACTGCAGACAGGAGGGACTTGCCCTGCACTCCACACGTCCCAGCAACGAGGCTCAGAACCCCGGGGCCTGGAGGACACGGGAGTGGGCTCAGTTAGTAAGGATGCGCCAATGTGCGTTCCTCAGCTGTGGGCCTGCCGTGTCCGCACGGATCGTGTTCATTGGAGGAAACTGTGGGATTCGGGGACAGGGCCTGTGTGGACTCAGTGTATTTTCTGTTCAGTTGTTCTGTAAACTTAAAACGTCTCTCAAAAATTAAGTCTATTAATTAAAAAGCAAACCTGGGGGACAGGCCAGGGGTGGGGGAGGGGGAGCGCACTTCTGGTACAAGTTGACGTACCCCGCACCACAAGCCCTTCTCTGGGCCACCCTGACCGCACTGGGGGGCGGGGGGGGGGGCGGAGGGCTTTTAGCTTGACCCGGCCCCCCGCTTGTCGCACCCCAGGAGCTGCTCAAGGACGGGAAGAGGGAGACCACCACGAGCCAGCTGCTCATTAACCCCACAGACCTGGACATCGGGCGTGTGTTCACCTGCCGCAGCGTGAACGAAGCCGTCCCCAGCGGCAAGGAGACGTCCATCGAGCTGGACGTGCACCGTGAGCGGGGGTCCCACTGTGGAGCTGGGTGGAGGGGTGGGGTGAGGAAGGGGGGCTGGGCGCCCTCAGAGAATCCTCCGGGGGTCCCAGGACGGACGCTCGCTGCCCGCATCCCCTGGGTCCCATGGTGGCAGCGCCCAGCGGCCGTGGGCACCGGGGGCCGGAGAGGAGGCATCCGCCGTCAGGCTGCTAGCTCCGGGGTCTCATCCAGCATGTGACTTTGGCTGTGCTTTCATTTCTCCGAGCCTCAGTTTCCAATCCCGTATACTTGGAAGAGAATCGGGTCCAGACCTACGATCCCTTCTCTGAAATCCCAGACTAGAAGTGATTTGCTGGCAAAACGTGAACCGAGGTTCTTCTTAGTTTGCTTCACCCCTCTGTGACCGTGGGGTGTGGCCCAGACCCTGCTGGGGGGTCTGACAGAGCCATGGTCTGTGCATACCAGTACCTTCTAAAATGTGAGAAATGCCAAATTCTGAAACAGAGGCTTCAGAGAAGGGACTTCAGGCCTATTCCTGCCTCTCAGGGCCGTGAGGGCACTGAAATGACAGTGTATGAGTATCCCCAAATGCAGTCTGCCACTCTGGGGATGTTCAGAGCCGTCCCTCCACCCACAGGAGGGAGGGAGCTGGGCAGGGATTGGAGATGCCCCTCCCCCAGCCCCTCAGCGAGCCATGTGGGGCCACCCTGACGCCTCGTGGCCACAATGCACCATTACATCCATCAGCTAACTGTCCCTTCAGCGGCAGCCTGGGTCCTGCACCCTGGCCGGCCCTCTGGAGGCTCTGCAGGGTACAGGTGAGGAAGATGCCCTATTTATTGGAGCTGATGCAACATGACCTCCGATTCCCAGGTCTCCGCACAGTGGGGAGGGCTGGGGGTGTGTGTTAGAAAGACAAAGAAACTCGAGGGACAGACAAGCCCCTTCCTGCCCCCGGCTTTGCAGACCCGCCCACGGTGACCCTGTCCATTGAGCCACAGACCGTGCAGGAGGGAGAGCGTGTCGTCTTCACCTGCCAGGCCACGGCCAACCCCGAGATCCTGGGCTACAGGTGCAAGGCGTGGGGGGCTGGGGCACCCTGGGCCTGGAGTGGCGGTGCGGGGGGAGCCATAGCGCCGCTGGACGTGGCCACCGGGCTCCAAGCCTCGATCCGCCCTGTGTTGCCGTCTCCCCAGGTGGGCCAAGGGGGGCTTCTTGATTGAAGACGCCCACGAGAGTCGCTATCAGACCAATGTCGACTACTCCTTCTTCACGGAGCCTGTGTCCTGTGAGGTTCACAACAAAGTGGGGAGCACCAATGTCAGCACCTTAGTAAACGTCCACTGTGAGCAGCTGCGAAGGCGGGGCTGGAGAGGGGGCGGGGCTGGAGAGGGGCGGGGCCTTTAAAGGTCCAGGGTGGGGTTGGGGACCCTGGACAGGCGTGGGGAGGCGGGAGGGCAGCAGAAAGGAGACAGGATCGGTTAGGGCTGACCCCCGATGAGACCAGGACCGTGACTAGTGTGCCCTTCTGCGCAGTTGCCCCCCGGATTGTAGTCGACCCCAAGCCCACGACCACAGATATTGGCTCTGATGTGACCCTCACCTGTGTCTGGGTGGGGAATCCGCCCCTCACCCTCACTTGGACCAAAAAGGATTCAAACATGGTAAGATGCCTGCTGCCTGTCTTGAGTTCTGGGGTGGGGGTCAGGTGGGGAAGGGCTCTGCGGGGTGGGGGTGGGGCGAGGGAGGGGCAGCCCTACTTTTCCAGAGGAAGCCAGAGTGCTTCTAGGGTCCTGGGATCTGGGGGAGGAGGAGGTCTGCTCCGAAGAGCAAGACCAGCTTCTCCCTGCAGAAGGCTGGCCAGCTCAGTGGCGGTGGGAGGGGCATGCCCCGTGTGCCGGGGAGCAGATCCGGGGGCTGAGTCTACACAGGAAGGTGGGGAGCTGAATTCCGCAGCTCTGGAGCTGCCTGCGTCAGAGAGTTCGGGCCACGACTGCAGAACCGGGGTCCCGGCTGCAACTTCCTACCTTGTTCGGCAGGAAAAGCTCTAGGCCAGACCATCAGAGAGGCTGCACCCTCTGTTAAGCCACCGCAACCCAAGACGCCCTGTTTAGCGTCAGGGGACGCACCCCCTTCCCTTCTGGGCATTCACGTGTGGCCCTTCCCGCTTTCTTTCCAATGTGTCCAATGCGGGGGCCCCCGGACCAGGGGCCCAGGCCTCCTGGCACCCCACCCGAGGCTGCTCTCTCTGCCCAGGTCCTGAGTAACAGCAACCAGCTGCTGCTGAAGTCGGTGACCCAGGCCGATGCCGGCACCTACACCTGCCGGGCCATCGTGCCTCGGATCGGAGTGGCCGAGAGGGACGTGCCCCTTTACGTGAACGGTGAGCGGCCCTCGGGGCTGGGCCGGGCGGGAGGGGCTGCCACGCGGGGCCAGCCCTGACTGCGTCTCCTTGCCCACAGGGCCCCCCATTATCTCCAGCGAGGCAGTGCAGTATGCCGTCAGGGGTGACGGTGGCAAGGTGGAGTGTTTCATCGGGAGCACGCCGCCCCCCGACCGCATTGTGAGTGCCGGGACTGTCACGGGGTCCCAGGACCACCAGCCACAGCTTCGCTGCCAGCTCCCCAGCAGGCTCCGCCCCTCTGCCCCCCCTTGTCCTCCCTCAGATGCCACCTCCTCTCTCACCTGTTGCGTGACCCCGAGCCAAGAACCTAGTGTTTCGAAGCTTTATGTCATCCGCAGAACGGGGGCAGTGTCCCTGCCTATTAGGGCGTCTGTAAAGTGATGTCAGCAACAGGTGTGAAAGGCCAGGGCACCCCGGCTGCTCTCTGCGCCTCATCCTCTTCCTGGCCCTCCCCCTACCCCCACCCCCCCCCCCCCCCCCCCCCCCCCGCTTCTGCCTTCCTCCTCCTCCCAGCTCCCCCTCCTCCCTGTTCCCCACACCATGAGCCATTAATTCCTTCCATGACCATTAACCGTCAAACCCCTCATCACATTTAATGACCATTTGGCTAACTCCAGGGCTGCCCGGGGACACTTCATTACCACGGCTGCCTGGGCAGCCGGCGGCTCTGCTCCCGGGGGCTTTCCTCACAGAGCTGGGAGGATTGATCCCTGGAAAGGGGCCAGTGCTCAGTCGCTCCCCCTCCCTCAGGCTCCGCTCAAGGAGGGGACACGAGGGGGGTGTGCCCCGACCTGGGAGGTCAGTGATGGAGGAGCCTGGGGATACCCCCTCTTCAGCAAAAGATCTTCCCTGTTATAAGAGTCTGAGGATGGGGTGTCTGGAGCCCCTGCCCACCCCAGGCGGGTTCCTGTGGGGCCGGCTGTGAGTTGACTAAAAGTAAGGTCTGAAGACGGAGTTATATTCAGCTGGACCCTCAGACTAGCAGAGCAAACCTTGAGCATCTAACTCTAGCCTGGTCCTGTTTTACAGATGGGGAGACTGAGGCCCAGAGAGGGGAAGGGAGGCCACATGGGATGAAGGGGAGAGCCAAGCCCAGAGCCCAGTGCCCTGGATTCCCCAAACAGGACGATTTGTACGACATCAGGGACTACCAAATATTGCCTGCATCCGTGGGATGGCTATCCAGTTAGGGATTCCTGGATCTCTCTCTTGGAGATTTGTATTTAGGAGTTTAAGCCCCAAGAATCTGCACTTTGAAAAATGTCCCTGGGCCTATCCGAATGTCCCCGCACACATCTCCACCATGTTGAGAGCCACTGTCCTCCCTGACTCGAGGCTCCGGGCCAAGGTTCCAGGCGACGGGGGTGCCCTGCGGCCGTGGCAGGGCGAGAGCTGGGCTGGGCGCGGGGACCCACAGAGTGCATGGGCCGAGGATGCCTGGAGCCTGGTCAGGTATTTCTGCCACCTGTCCCTTCCTTCTCACCGCCTGCCCTCCCCGCCCCAGGCCTGGGCATGGAAGGAGAACTTCCTGGAGGTGGGGACCCTAGAGCGCTACACCGTGGAGAGGACCAACTCGGGCAGCGGCGTGCTGTCCACGCTCACCATCAGCAACGTCATGGAGGCCGACTTCCAGACACACTACAACTGCACGGCCTGGAACAGCTTTGGGCCCGGCACGGCCATCATCCAGCTGGAAGAGCGAGGTGACCCAGGCGGCTGGGGGGGCTCCCTCCTCTCTCCCCCAGCGGGTCTGGGCCCTCCGCTCAGCGGGGGACATCCACTCCCTTCCATAAACAGGCTCCTGGGCCCAGTCCTGCGCTGGGGGCTGCGGGGAGGCCTGTGACAGCACGCAGGCCCTGCCCACCCAGAGCTTTCGGCTCCCTAGAGCGGTGCTGACAATGGACCGATTTTTCGGAGGAAAATCAAATGCTTCATGGAAGGGTATAAAACTACTGACCTCGCTGGGTTGTCCTGAGGATTAAATGAGCATGTTTATAAAACACCGGGCACGTAGGAGGTGCCCGATAGGATGTGGTTCCCCACCTCTTGGAGGATCCTTCATCGGAGAGGAGGCACACCCTTCCTCCCTTCCTGTTTTATTTTTAATTCTTTTTTAATGTTTTTTTTATTTTTGAGAGACGGAGAGAGACAGCACAAGCAGGGGAGGGTCAGAGAGAGGAGGAGACACAGAATCGGAAGCAGGCTCCAGGCTCTGAGCTAGCTGTCAGCACAGAGCCTGACGTGGGGCTCGAACCCACGAACCGTGAGATCATGACCTGAGCCGAAGCCGATGCTTAACTGATTGAGCCACCCAGGTGCCCCATCCCTTAAGAAACTTTGCATGTCAGAGGAGGCATTGCTTTTGACTTTTCAGGAAGCTCTGAAGTCTGATGAGGAAAAGAAATGTGGGGCTCCCATCAGGCATGTGTCTTAGCTGAGAGTGCCAGCAAGGGGCCCAGGAGTGGGGGTGGGGGGGAAGAACGGACCAGAGGGAGGAAGGCAGGACCCACCCAGTGAGGAGGAAAGAGCCTCCGGGCCGATCTGATCCATCCAGGACCCCCAGGCAGGGAGAGAAAGCCTGAGGGGAGCCACGGAGAACTGTGGGAGCGCTGGGAGGGCAGGTGCCTGCACCCCCCTGGCCACGTTGTGGGTGCAGAAGGTGGTGAGAGATCGGGACCCAGACAGCAGGTTGGAGTTCGGAGACAGCTGACCTCACAGAGCAGCCCAGCCCAGGAAGAGAGGCCAAAGCTCACTGGCACATGGGCTGCAAGGGAGGGGTGGACTGACCGCCAGCACCAGGGTCACGTTGTGCCACGCTGCAGGGAGCACACGTGGCTGTGCTTGGGCCTGAGCCCGACCCCAGGCAGACCTTCCTCAGACTCCCTGGCTTGAGGCAAACACCATCCACGTCCCTGGCTGCAGGCGGAGCTCATGGTGCTGGCCTCCCAGTCCCTGAGAGTGGCCACCCTCACACTCAGCTTTCTTTCCCTCTGAAGAAGTGCTGCCCGTGGGCATCATCGCTGGGGCCACCATCGGAGCGGGCATCCTGCTCACCTTCTTCTTCATCGCCTTGGTGTTCTTCCTCTACCGCCGCCGCAAAGGCAGTGAGTAGGGGCCTGTTGCCCGCACGGAGCTCCCCGCCTCCCCGGCCCGAGCACGCAGACCCAGGCGCCGCCAGCGGGCTGGCCTGCAGAGGCTGGCGGAGCGTGTCCAGGCTGCCCCTCCCTGTCCCCAGGTCGCAAAGACGTGACCCTGAGGAAGCTGGACATCAAGGTGGAGACGGTGAACCGCGAGCCACTCACGATGCACTCTGACCGGGAGGATGACACTGCCAGCGTGTCCACTGCGACTCGGGTCATGAAGGCCATCTATTCGGTGAGGCTCCTGCTCCTGACCCGCTCCCCTGTTCACATTCTTGGGACCCACGCCCCCCCCCCCCACTAACCACCTCCTCCCTGTCCCCTCTTTGCCAGCCTGCCTTGGTCCTGCCGCACACATGCTCACAACTGCACACACAGGCGCACAAATGCTCGTGCGCGTACCCACGAACCTGCGCGCACACATCGTCCCCAAGCGGGTCTCCCTCCAGCGCAGGGCAGGCGGGTGGAACCCTCCGTAGACGCTCGCTTCGCCACACGCTTCCTGCACAGAGTTGGAAACCCCTAGACGCTTTCTGGTTCCAACTTGCCCCATTGCTCAGACCAGACAGTCCCAGAGAAGGGCAGCCACACCCCCAAGGTCACTGTGCGGCAGGCAGCGACCAAACCAGGGCCAGGTCCGGCCTCCGGCCCCTCGCCGCTCCCCTCCCCAGGCTTCTCCCAGAGCGCGCATTCAGACCCCGCCCCAGACCCTAGGAGAAGCGGGCCCTGCCGGGGGCGAGGCCGGCCGGCGCTGACGCCCGCGCCTGCGGCTCCGCAGTCCTTCAAGGATGACGTGGACCTGAAGCAGGACCTGCGCTGCGACACCATGGACACGCGGGAGGAGTACGAGATGAAGGTGCGCGCGGGGCAGGCACGGGCAGGCGTGGGGGGACGGGCGCGGGCTCCCCGTGGGACCCAGCAGGTGCGCCAGGGCCGCGCCTCCACCCCGCCCCTCGCCCCCAGGACCCCACCAACGGCTACTACAACGTGCGCGCCCACGAGGACCGGCCGGCGTCGCGGGCCGTGCTCTACGCCGACTACCGCGCCCCCGGGCCCGCGCGCTTCGACGGGCGCCCGGCCTCGCGCCTCTCGCACTCGAGCGGCTACGCGCAGCTCAGCTCCTACGGCCGCGCGCCCGCGTCCGACTTCGGCCCCGAGCCCGCCGCCCCCGGGCCCGCCGCCCCCGCCGGCGCCGACGCGGCCGGCCCGCTGTCCTACGAGAACTACGACAAGTTCAACCCCCACCCCTTCCCCGCGGCCGCCGGCTACCCCACCTACCGACTGGGCTACCCGCAGGCGCCGCCGTCGGGCCTGGAGCGGACCGCGTACGAGCCTTACGACCCCATCGGCAAGTACGCCACGGCCACGCGCTTCTCCTACACGTCCCAGCACGCGGACTACGGCCAGCGGTTCCAGCAGCGCATGCAGACTCACGTGTAGGCCCGGAGCGCCGCCGCGCGGGGGCGCCTCTGCGGGGCAGAGGACTCGGCTCTCCGGCCCATCCCTGATATTCAGGGGCGATGCGCCTCGCTGCCAGGGGGCTCCCCCGGACCGGCCTGCCGCCGCCGCCCCGGCAGGTGGGGAGCAGGTCTCCCGGAAACACCCCCTCCCGAGGATGGTGCTCTATGCATGCCCCAGCCTCCTGGGCCTGCCCTTCCCTCTTCTTCGGGAGGACGAGTGTCTTCTGACCTGTGCTCTCTCCTGGCCCCACACAGGGGGGTGGGGGGACAGGGAAGCCTAGGTTGTGGGAGAGCCCAGGGGCCACTTTTTAGCATTCCCATTCTGTCCCACCCCTCTCGGCTCCCCTAAGTGGACAGGGCTGTGTGAGGAGCAGCAGGTGTGGGCCGAGGGGACACGCGGGGTGGGGCTGGGTGGCTCTGGCCCAGACAGGTGGGAGCAGGTGGGTTTTTTCTAGCTGTCCACATGGCAGCCCTGGCACTGAATTCAGATCCAGCTGTCGTTGGGCTGAGATGAGCGTCAGTGCTAGCCGTGGGGGCTGCGCACCGTAGACACCTGTCTGTCACCCTTTGCAGGGTCCACGCTTCTCCATTACCATCCCTCCCCTCCTTCATGCTACTCGGTGCAGGGCCAGCCGGGCAGGTCAGGGTCGTGGTGGAGAAAGGAACGGTGAGGAGCCGTGTCCTGATTCACCAGCAGGAAGGCTATGGGCCACAGAGCAGTTTCCAGAGCTCCCTCTAGAAGAGCCCTTCCCTCCCCAGTGGGCCCTTCCTCTGGGCTTTACCTCTAGGTAGCGGGGGGCGCGAGGGTTTCTTCAAAGACAACAACAACAACAAAAAACAATAAAAACCTCATTTGGGGAGGAAAAGAAAAGCTGTAGGGGATCCCCGACCCGAGTCCCAATGGGAAGGAGCGGGGGCACCTGTTCCCCACCAGATTCCTAACACCGTCCGTTACTCTCCATTCCCAAGCACTTTGAATCCATTTTTAAACATTCAGGTGGTAAACCTGTCGCCGACGGGCTCTGACAGGCTTAGGGAGGGGACCTGGCTCTCACACACCCTGTTGCCCAACAGCTGGCTGGCCAGAGAGGCCACCTCCTGGGGGCACCGGTCTGTCGACAGGTTTTGGCTTGTTAAGTGTCTTTTTTTTTCCTTGGACCAATCAGATTCCTTCTTCCACTTTCAGTGCCTTGAGTGTCCCGCTTTGGTTGACCAGCCCTGTGTGGGTGGCCACAGGGGACGGGTATTGCAAGCCCTAGACTCCAGCCGTCAGAACGTGGGGGGCGGCAGGTGAGGGGCCTGGAGAGGAAGGAAGGGCTGACCCAGTAAGGTAGCAACAGGGAGGGCACTGCAGGCTGTCATGCCCATGCTTTTCCCACACACACATTCCACATGGCCATTCACAGCCACCACCTTCTGACCAAAGAGAACTGTGCCCCGCCCGGCCTCCCCTCCTCCCGATGGGCGGGGCCTCCGGGGCGATCCCCAGAACGGGCTTTGCCCTTTCTCTCGGTCACCGCTCATTAGTCATGTTTGTTTTAATGAGTTACATGCTCATCAGCCACGGGCCATCGCCACCTCTGCAGATGGGTCTGTGGGGTGACATTCCTCACCATCCCTGTTGGTGAGGACCAGCAAATGCCCAGGAAGAAGGTAGCCCGGTTCCCGCCTAGCAGGCTGCCTCTGTGTCCCCCTCCGCCTCAGCAGGGGCAAATCCTGGGGCGCTCTTTGCCAGGTGGAGGCGTCGCCCAGGCTCCGGCTGAATTCTGCTCCTGCCCCGTGGGATCTGACACCTCCCCGCAGAGTCCTTCTACGTGAGGCCCAGGAGAAGGTCTGTTAAGGATGCAGGCTCCTGAGCAGATGACTTCACGCCCATTTTGATTATCTTTGCAGAAGCACAAGTGGTTCATAGTCCCAACAAAGTCTAACGATGGTGATGGCTTTTTAAACTTTAGGGATATTCCCAAAAATGCTCATTTGTGTTTGGGGTTTGGCCACATTCTGTTTCCCCCTTTTTGGTTTTCATGCTGGGCCCGTTCTGTTGAAATGGTGGAGAGGAGGGGCCCGAGGTCACTGGCTAACTCAGCTCATACTGCAGGGCCCATGAGTTTTTCGAGGCTTGTTAACGGAGCCACGGCCCTGTTCTCTGCCCTTTAACACATTAACCGGGGCCTCTGGGGTATCGAGTCCGCACAGTGCAAGGCACAGAGACACCAGCAGCCCGGGCCCTCTCTGCTCTCTGCAGTTTGCACGCTGGTCTGATCACAATCTGAATTTGGACCTGCATGTCGGGCTTCATGGAATTGCTTTCCTGAGGAGCCAAAGGCTCCCTTGAACATAGCGCTTTGCTGACTGAGGCTGGGCCCCCCAGTAGGGTGCCTGAGCTCTTGCCTGAGTCACCGTGGAGATCCTGATCACCTTTGATCTTCTCCTTTTAGTGGGAAGAGCAAGGCACTAAGGATCAGGAGACCTGGGGCCCCGTTCTGAAGCCACCATTGATGAGTGACCTTGGGCTAACCGCTTTACACTTATTGATTGCCCCCAATTTTCTGGCCTTAAAAGTAGGGGAGGGGGGATTGCACAATCCTAGAGTTATTCTGTTCTTGCTGTATTTGTTTGGTGAGGTGGAGGGTCCTGCCACCGCCCCTGTAAGCAGCTGGGGAAGTGAGTGAGCAGGGGAGGGATGGGGACTGGAAGGTTCTCCTGTCTTGACAAAAGCTTTCACTGTGGGCCTCTTGTTGGAAGTGTTGCGAATGTGTTTCCACCAGGCTCCCCTGGATCCCAGGCGGCCACAGAGCATGCCCTGAGCCTCGGTGAGATTGGGGTGAGGTTATCCTCTGACCCTTGGGAATGGTCACTCACACCTGGGGACCCACTCAGAATGCTGCAGGTTTAGGTCAGGGCGTGGGGACTTTCTTTCGTTGGTGCCCTGGCTTCAGGCAACTTTGACCCAGGGAGAGTGAGAGCAGCCGCCCCCTACCCCGTCCTCAGGAGCCCAGGGATGGTGCATAGTTCCCGCTGAGCCGGTGAGCCTCGGGGCTGAGGCGTCTTGAGCTCTGTGGAGGGTGAGGTGTGAGCTCCACCAGCCCGTCTGTGAATCGGCGGGTAAGAGGTCAACCAGTAGAGACAGGTGGGTAAGACAGCTAGAACATCAGCTCTGCATCTCAAAGAGGTCTTGTGATTCTGGCTGAGCCTCAGTCTCTTTCCTCACGGGGGGCCCAGCCTGTCCCCTAAATCCTGAATCCTTCTAAGCCCAGCCCCAGAGTCCTGGGGGGGTCAGGAAGGACAGCCACCGGGGATGGAGCGCTGCTCCCCAGAACGCCAGCCCTGGGATGGCAAAGGCCAGCTTGACCCCTGTCTGCAGGTCCCCTGGCCATTTCTCATCCCTTCGTTGTGAGGGCAGCGTTCTGGGACGGAGCGCCCTGTCCCGGGCCCCTCTTGTCCCCACGCTCGGTCAGGAGCCACAGGTCCTGGGCTCCTTAGCCAGGAATCGGGTGGTAAGAAAACTGCATCAAAGCCAAGCCCCCAGCTGGATAGAGCTGGCCCGGTCGCTGCCTCGCTCCTTGCTGTGTGGACGCTTCTGTCCACACAGCTGCGCTCCTCGGCCACCCCAGCCCCAGCAACCCTGGCTTTTCTGCCACGTTAGCTCCGGTGTGTCCTGAGCGGGTCACCGTTAGGGGAGGCGCCTGGAAGGCTCAGAAAAGCTCCTGACTCAGTACGACCAGCAGGGAGATGGTCACGGGACGCTGAGGCGCACAGACCAAGGGATGCGACTGGAAGGGCGTTTATTTTTGTGAAGAGGCTATAAAACTAGCATTTAGTCCCCCACTTCCTCAACCCTGCCTTCCCCTCCCTCTCCCCCCACCCCAGCCCCCAGAGTACTGTCCTCTCCTGGAGGCCAGCCTCCTTGGCCTGGTCTCCTGCCTTGGGGCTGGTGGCAAGGCCAGAGAAGGGTGCAGCCCCTGGAGAGTCCCCGGCGTGGGGGTGGGGGGAGGGCGGGTCCCCATGTTCTCGCATCACTGTGAGGGGCTCCAGGCCCCGTCCCTGGAGAATTCATTGCTGCGCAGAAGTCACAGGCTATATGGGCGGTTCCGGTACAAGCCTGCCCTGAAAAAATAATAACGGTGAAAATAATAATAATAAATAATAATAGCAACTCCATTTGCATAGAACTATCACATTCCCACCAGCCCCCGCCCCTGCTCCCGGCTTTTCGCTGGCCAGACCGCCGGCCTTACCGAGGGTCGGTGGCCATAGGGCCACCTGAGTGCTTCTGGAGGTCAGATGCTGTCCCCCCCAACCCCTCCCCGGGCTGCCGGTGCAGGTGCCGCCTCGCTCAGCACCGCCTCGTGGCTCAGGGTCAGCTCTCCGCCCCGACCGCCCTTGGGGTCCCAGCCCGCGTGTCCGGCTCCAGCTGAGTTTTCTCCTCCAAACCCCGATAATAAATGGATCCATGATGACAAGAGAAGAGGAAAAAAATATTATTTTTGTTAGGACAGACCATCATAGGTTTTTAGCAACGTGTCTGTGTCTCACGCCTTTTCCTATTCTGCCTGTTTTCATTTTCCTTTTTTTTAAATATTATGTACTATATTTTTAGTCTCAAACACACTATATATTATATATATTTAATTTTTTTATATATATAAATATAAATGTTTTAAAAAGTACCACGTTTTGTGTTCTTCAGCGCGTGAGCAGCTTTAGCTGCCCTAGAGCTCGCCTGATT
Source organism: Helogale parvula (assembly GCA_004023845.1). Lineage (NCBI taxonomy): Eukaryota > Metazoa > Chordata > Mammalia > Carnivora > Herpestidae > Helogale > Helogale parvula. The sequence goes on along the minus strand of PJEM01013575.1, from coordinate 16,669 downwards.
GGAGGTGAAATGGTCAAATTCGGGGGAAAAGACAAGAGACTTTGGGTGGTACATTTGTGTCCCCTCCAGGCCGTTGTCTATGTTTGCAGCTGTCCTAGAGCCCTGAGGTCTGGGAAAAGGGACAGCTTGGGGGGTGGGGTGCGGGCAGCGGGAAGTCCAGGTCCTGGGAACGCCGCACCCAGTCTGGCGCCAAATCCAATGATGGGGCAGGAAAGGGGACGGCTGAACCTGGGGTCCAGACCTCGAAGGAACTGGCAGGGGGCAGGAGCCGGGTTGGCCCCACTTTTCCTGAGATGCAGACCTTTGGGGAAAGAGCAAGTCAGCAGGCCTGTGGCCTTCAGGCCAGGACTGAGGGGCTGTGAGCGGCCCCACGGCCCATCCCCCCGGGAAATTCAAAATACTGGTGTGCAGCGGCTTCCGCACATTTCACGGGAGCATTTGAAGATCGCTGGGGGGGAAAGTTGCTTTCAGACAATGTGGTTTTTTTTTTAAGTTTATTTATTTTGAGGGGGGGGAAAGGCAGAGAGAGAGAGAGAGAGAGGATCCTAAGCAGGCTCCACATGGCCAGCGCGGAGCCCTATTCGGAACTTGAACTCACAAACCGTGAGATCATGACCTGAGCCAAAACCCAGAGTCTGACGACCGACTGAGCGCCCCAGGCGCCCCCAGATAATGGTTTTTGAAAGCTATAAATCATCAGAGAAATACAAGGGTTTATTGTTTTCATCATCCACCAACCAGCCAAGCAAACTAAAGCTGATCCGCAGCAGCCATTCTGTGGCACAAGGGACACAGAACACAGTCGGGGACAGAGGGAGGCATGGGAACGTTGGAGGTCACAGCCCAGAGCCCCCTGCCGAGGGAGAGGCTGTGTCCAGGACCAGGAGCCTGCAGGTGGCCTGAGGCGAGTCCCATCTAGGCGGCACCAAGAGGCCCAGGTGCCAGGGGACCCAGAAGCTGCTGCCAGGAAAGTAACCGGTGCAGGTAAAACGTGGCCTGAGAGTTGGGATCCAGAAGCAAACAGTAGACTAAGAAGAAAAACAGGAGAAGCAGCACGTGTGTGCAGACACGGAGACCCGGGTGAACTCCCTTAGCCCAGGGGCGGCAGGCAGCGCTTGCTGTGCTGTGGGTCCACCCTGGGTGCTCCGTCTTCCTTCCCGAATCCCCAGAGCCCAGCACGGGCCGGCAGGCACCTGGGGACCAGCCTGGGCATCACCCTGCTCTGGGCACCAGCCAGGCCACAGGTTTCTTCCTGTGATGGGGCCCAGCCCTCCCTTAAGTCTTGGCCTGAGGACAAGTCACCCTCACCAAGCTCTGCTGTAAAAGCCCCTCCCTCCTGGAGAGGTCCTCTGCCTCCAGGAGCTCCGCTCTGCCCTCCCTCACACCAAGTTCAGGGTTCCCACCCCCTGATCTGTATCAAGACCACTTCCCCAGATGATGGGCTCATTCCACCCGCCCTCTCTCCCTCTCCAGGGTTTGCCGGTGGCTGGAGGGCTGTCCTGGGGCCCCGCCCAGCCTGCCTGTCCATTGCTCCTCATCTCCAGGTTTAACTTGTCTTTAGGGCCCAGCTCAAAGGCCCCCTCCTCTAGGAAGCCTTGCCTGACTCATCACTTACTCACCTTCGCTCCCTCCAGGGAAGCCCCAGGACAGGGGAGCTCTATCCGGCTGGAGCCAGCCATGTGCTCCGACAGCAGGGTGATGTGCAGGACACATTAGTACCTTCCTCTCAAAGTAAGGACACTTGAAGCCCAAGATCCTCACCACCCAACAGAGCGTGGGGAGCAGGAGGGGACCGCGAGCAACGCAGAGCCCTGAGGGGACCTCACCTGGACACTTTAGCATTTCATGACAGCATGGTGGCCCAAAGCACTGGCTCTCAGGTCAGCCCGTGGGGCAGATGGACGTTGCCAACACTCGCCAGCGTGAAGTCTCCCCTAGACCCCTGGCCGCCGGGCAAGGCCAACCTGACCCGTCTGGGCCACAGCGCATGACAAACAGAAGTGACAGGTGGCTTCCGGACCAAAGCACTTAACTGCTAGTGTGAGACCCCCCAGGTTTTCCTCCCCCTTCCCGGCCACAGGAGCTCGTTTATCCCAGACGGCCCAGCTCCATGCCAGCAGGTCCCCGGGTGACTCTTCAGAGCAGAGCCCCTCTGCCCATCCACGTAGTCTGAGGGAGAAGTGAACCTTTGCTCTGTTAAGGAGCTCGTGGAATTGCTTGTCACGTGGCATGTCCTGACCGACGCGGAAGCTGGCTGCCTGCTCCCGCCGCCCCTCGGGTGAGTTACTGGCTGTCTCTGTGGCTCACGTTTCCCCTGCGGGAGCTGCACTGATGATAGCTCCCCTCCCCATCTCTGAGCCTGACAGAGTCCCCAGCACAGGACCACTCGGTGAATGTTGGCTTTCACTGGCCTGGGGACAGGGGAGTTGGGCACGAGAGACATTGTGAGCGGTCAGCAGTTGCCCCCCAGCGCTGCCTCATGCCTCTGCTGGTCCGGGCTGGTCAGCGCGCTTTTCTGAGCTACCTTCTCTTGGTCTGTAAAACGTTGCGAGTCCTCAGTGCAATGGGATATACAAAACGCCTCACACGTGGCTAAATGCTGTTCCAACGTGAGTTGATTACTTTGGTCCACTGACGCTGCAGCATCCCACCACGCACCTTCCTGCCCCCAGCGTCCCCGGCCCCACACACGCACGCTTGTACGGGCAGCTGGCCGGTGACCTGATAGCAGGGATGTGCCTGACCGAGCCTATCTGGCTGGCCCCCAGGGCCCTAAAACCAAAAGACCAGCTCTTTGCAAAGCAGGAACCTGGGGGAGGAGAAAGATCACTTCCTCACTTTTCCATTTCCTTTACTCACTGTAATTAGCTGCACAGAGGCAGCCTCCCGGGGAGAGCAGAGCCATCAGCTCCCAGAATCGAGCGGGGAGCGTTGTCTTTTTGTTCCTCTCCACATAATACTGCTCTCTTGGTGGTCGCTATGCAAACACATCCTGCATTCATTTGCAAACTGGGGCATATTTCATATTCTGAGGCTCAGATGAACGTTCCCGGTCCCCAGAAGAGACACTGGTGGGGACCTCTTTCCAGGCGGAGTCATGCCCACCTCCTGGTCTGGCACCTGGGTGAGGACCGGTCACGGGGACCTGGGAGAGGACACCACTGCGTTCTCCTCAGAGCCTTCGGACGGGTTCTTTCACTCAAGAGTCGAGGGCACCTCTGGGGCACCTGCTCCAACTAGACCGAAAGCAGGAGCCCCTATTCGGTCTCAGAGACAGACAGGCTCTGCATCAAGACCCGGGGGCCCAGAAAGAGGGGTGTCTGGACTTGGGAATCTAACGCTGGGACGTCCCTCTGGCTTCTCCAGGCACCAGCTCTGTGCCTTTAGGGAAATCATGGGACCCTTCCGGGCCTCAGTTTCCTCATCTGTGCCAAAAATCTGTGTCGAATATGTACCCTATGTCCGGTGCTGTTCCGAGCCCTGGGCAACACAGAGTGCCTGCCCTCACGTCCCTCACAGGACGGTGAAGGGGTCAGCAGATAAACCGATGTCAGATAATGGCGGGGGGAGGGGGAGGCCGAGAGCGGGCGAAGGGGGTAGACCGCAGGGGTGGTTGGAGGAGGGGGTGTGCAGTAAGATAAGAGGACGGGCAGGCTTGGGGAAAGAATATTTCAGGCAGAGTGGACAGCAACTGCAAAGGCCCTGGGGCAGGAAGGAGTTTCGAGGGCTCAAGACCCAGCAAGGGGTCTGCTGTAGGCATCCCGAGAAGAGGTAGGAAATCCAGTTGGAAAGGCAGGTGGAGCAGATCTTGGGAGGACTTGCAGGCCATTAAAAGGACTTTGGGAATTATTCTGAGATGGGAAAATGTAGTAAGTCAGGCCGTATGAAATTGCTGTTTTTCTAGGTCAGAAATGGTTGAACATCAGCAATTTTCTATGGTTCAGCCTAATAGATGTGAACGTGCAGTATTGCTAATTTATTATCACCACTTTAAAAAACAGGCTTTTCTATTATTTGGGCAGGATTAATTGGAAGACATTTCTGCCTTCTATTGAGCATGAATCTGCCTCCTTGCAATTTTCACCCAATGGCTTATTTCAGCCTTCAGGGCAGTGCTGTCTGGGGAGCCGGCCCCTCCCCACGTGGCCCTTTTGATATTGAACCGTGGAGGTTGCCATGACGTCATGTCTCTTCCGAGACACCTCTTTTCTGAGTTAAATGTTTCTGGTTCTGCAAACCTCTCTCCTGCGGCACGGCTCCCGACTCTCTTCTCCTGCACCCCACCTTCAGAACAGGCGGTAGGAAGGCGGGGTTCTCGCTGCACCCCAATAGTCAGGGAGAGTCCCAGGCCTCTGCCTCCTCGCCTGCAGTGAATACAGGGTCTCCTAGCTCTTCCCCAGGAGGGATGGCGGCCTCCCTCACCTCCCACCGCCCCTGAGAGCCGCCCACCCCACCCGAGTGGGAGAATGTGCCCGATTCTCAGACAGAAATCCCTAGGAGATGCCATGGGAGGGTTGCCCAGCTCCCACAGCTCGGCCGTGGCCACCTCAGTCCTCCCGTGTGTCCCGAGACCTGCAGCGTTCTGTGCGGTCTGCCTACTGGGAACATTTAAATTTTTATTTATTTATTTTGAGAGAGAGAGAGAGTGTGAGCAGAGGAGGAGCAGAGAGAGAATCCCAAGCAGGCCCCGTGCTGTCATTGCAGAGCCTGATGGCGGGGCTTGAACTCACGAACCATGAGATCATGAGTGGGACGCTCGGATGACCAAGCTCCCAGGCACCCCCTCCCTGGAACTGTTTAACAGGATGGCTGACATGAGTGTCCCAGGTCTGCCTGTGGGGTCTAGCTCTGCTTGCTCCCTGTCTTGAGCCTCAGGAGGTAAGGACTCTGGTCCACACTCCATTTTTAGCCATGTGACTGTGGACAAGTTCCTGAAATGTTCTGGGTGTAAATTTTTGGCCCATAGAAGGGGAATGATGGTGCTGCCGTGTTCACCGGGGAGAGGGCTAGCACGGCTGGGTATTAAAGGAGCGTGTGTGGCCCTGAGCCCCCGTCCCTAGTCCGGCAGCCCCTCAGCACCACCCTGACTCGTGCAGTCCAATTCCGTGCCTCGTGGCCCAGAGTCTGCCTCCCACAGCAGGGCTCCAGCCGTGACTCCCTGAGGACGTGTCACCCCCTTGGGAGAGAAGGGCCTGGTCTTCATTCCTCCATCAATGCCGGGAAACTGGACTTTCCCTAAGACAGTGCAGCCTTCGTCACTTCCCTCTGTGGCCTCACTGGCCTCCTCGCGCTCTGGGAGGTTCTGTCCCGGAGGGAAGTGCTGGACCCCTGCCTTCAGGGCAACACCTGAGGCTGAGGGGGGTGCTTCGAGGAGGGGAGAAGCGGGAGGGCATATGTGAAGTTAGTGCACCGGACCTTTCCTACCTGTGATCACACGCACCATTCAGAGGACTGCGCCCCTGGAGCCAGACCTTAAAGGGAATGGCCCCTCCTCCACGCAGCTCCCGCTGGGCCCTCTCAGAGCAGAGCTCAGCACGTGAGCCCCGGAAGCTTCTGGCTCGAAGCCCCCAGGGCTCCAGTTCTCCTTCTAATAACCTAAAGACTATTAACAGTCTCTTCAGTTATTAAAACAATTTTTTGATGCCCGTCCCTTTGGTCCTGGCCACATGCCATGAAAAGAAGCTAGAATCCCAGAACCCTCTGTGAAAGGGCAGCCCTTCACCAGGCGGGGAAAGGAGACACAGACCTCCGTGCTCAGACTTCACCCTTCCTCACGGGAGGACCCAGACCTCGGCGCTGGGCACAGACGCCTCTCAGGTTTAAAATCTCCCTGGGGGTAAAACAAACAAAACAAAACAAAAAAACCCCAAAACAAGAAACAACCTCAAGGCAAGCACAGAAAGCCTGGCTTTCTGGTAGATGGCGGAGAAGGGCCTCGGATCTGAGTTCAGGTGTGTTGGCTGCTTGCACAGGTCTGATTCGGGGACCTCAGGCCAGTCAACAGCGTTGACCCTCCCTGAGGACTGGGAGACACCGTCACAGTTTTTGTCGGGCAAAAACCGGGGAATAGATATGAGCAGAGTGGGATCTGACAAAGGGAGGGGTGAGTGTCCTTCCAGGCACTAAGGCTAGGGATGCCAGGTCTGAGGTTCCCTGGGGATGCTGAGCGGCCTGGGTTGTCGGGAGGAGACCCCTCCAGCGCTCTGCACCAGCTTTCCATTTGGGACACGTGGCTTTCGTATCTGTGACGGTCATGGCAAATGGGTGGCAAAAGCCAGGATCTGGGTCTTGTGGACCTGAGGCCTTCCTAGCACAGCTTGTTTCCCTCAAACTTGGCATTAACTCAGTGAAGTGCTTCAGACTCCTTCCGGGCCTCGGATATCAGAAAAAAAGACTTACCTTATTCTCATTTAAGGACTCAAACGAGGACTCACCTCCTCCTGGAAGTCCTCCACTCCCAGTGCCAAATGGAGTACCCCTCCTTGGCGGTCTCACAGCGCCCCCTCGCACCCCTACTGTGTAGCATTGTTTTTATACCCAGCACAGCTTGCCAAGGGAGGGACAGTTGGAGGAGGAATGTCCTTCTTTCCAGAGCAGGCTGCCCCCCAGCCAACACTGATCTCACCCCTCCAGTCACCCCAGCACATGCCAGTCTACCATCTGCTCCTGCCAAACCTCCCAAACATGCCAGACTTCGGTCATCAAGCCCACTGGTCACTTCTCGGTGACTCTGCTACAGAATCACTTTTTAAACAAACGTTAAATCATAACTTCCCCACAAATGTAAAGTAAGCATGTGTCAAAAATTGTGTTTAACCCGTTAAATAGTGAGAGATCAGATAAGACGTTCAAACTGGTTCAAAGGAAACTCTGGAAGGTCCCAGTGGGGCACGGGTCAGCCAGGGATTCCAAGACGAATGCACACACAGATGCAAGCCCGGTCTGCACCCGGCGCGCTCGCCTGCCCCTGGCACAGACCGGGCCTCCGCGTCATCAGCCCTCGATGATTTCCGGGACCGTCAAAGAGCTGAGAGACAATGAAAGGCAGCAGTAACCTTGAAGGGCAAGGCAGGACATCCGGTGCCCTTTTGTCCCTCACGGAGTTTGTCCCGACACCGCCTTGACCCTTCTGCAGCCTTGAGCAGGGCTACTGGTCACTCCTGAGATTCCCTCTTTCTGTGGCCTCCCCCCAAATCTCCCCCACCTCTGAGCACGCCCCAGAAAGGCGCCCCTCTTCCTCTACTTGTCTCTGGAGGCACCCCCGGGGTTCCGTCCTGGACCTCGTCTCCCTCGACCGCCGCCGCGGAGGGAGATGTCATCTACTGACCTCCGAGGTGAGGCTGGGGACCCACAGACCTGTCTCCAGCGGCCTCCTTCTGAGCTGCTAGCCTCCATTTTCCTGTATCCTGCCCAGCACTTACCTACAGCCAGCTCTAACTACAGGACCCACTTTTCCTTCCTCGAATGGCATCGCTTGTCACCCAGGGGCCTCCGCTAACACCTGGGGGGCCAGCCTCGGCTCTCTCCCCTTCCGCACCCTCCCGGACTCACCGCCTGGACCTGCCAACGCTGCCCCCCTGGCTCCCTCGCCCCCCAGCCTGACGTCTCCTGTCCGCCTCCATTACACTGCGCTGGTTTGTGGCTCTCCTCACTCGTGTCTGTGTTAACACCACAGCCTCCGACCCGATCTTCCCCGCTCCAGGCTGACCCGCCTAAACCGTACTTGACTCTGCTGCTGGAACAGTCCTTCTAAAATGCAAATCGGATTGCTACTCTTGGCCCTGACATCATTCCACGGCTCCCCGTCAGGGTCAGGACAACTTGGCTGAGGGCCTCCACGGCCTACCTGACCCTCTGTCTCCAGCCTCACATCTTGCAGACTCGCTTCCTGGGGTCTAAGGAAACCATCTGTGAGTTCTGGGGACGAGGGACGTGCCGTCTCTTGCCTCCTTGGAGCAGGTGCTTCTCTCCTTGAAGTGTGTGTCCATCCCCCTGCATCTTTTCCTGACTAACTCCTGGTCATCCTACAAAACCCGGGCTGGGCTTGGCTCCTCCTGGTGATTTTGTCCCTGCTCCTTGCTCTCCTCTCATTATGGGCTCCGCCTACGTGCTCCTTCCCTGTGCTTCCAACCCCGCCCCCTGGGCCACAGACACACATGTGACTGTCGCCCTATGGCGGAAAAAGCTGGTGGCGCCCTGCTCTTCTCTATGAACTTGGCCTTGTTCCTTTGCATGGCTTCCTCGTGAGACTGGGAGCCCCTTTTGGTCAGGGATTGAGCTCAGTGTACCCCATCCCCCTCGATGTCCTCTTCCTGCATGCTTCCTGGGGACGGCTAGCCTCCCAGCGGGTAGCCCCTGCGTGCAGCGGTCTGCCCAGGGGACAGGAGGTGCCAGAAGCCGGCAGTGAGTGTGGAGAAGCACATGGGACAGACTGGTGACCCGGGCCTGTGGCCCCATCTACTCAGCCCTTCAGCACGGGACTCTGTGCCAAGTCCCCAGGGTGTGGAGACACCAAAATGATGGTCCCTGTCCTTGAGAGCGGAGACATCCCTGTTTGCAGATGCACGCACCTGCAAGGTACCCTCTAGACCCAAGGAATCTGAACACAGTGCAGCTCTGGCAGAACAGAAAGCCATTGCTGTGACTGTTGAGGATTCAAAGTACGGACTCTGAGCAGGGACCTGGAGGAAGAGAAAGGCAGCCTCCTTTTTTCCACGGGGAAGGAAGGCACTGTGGGCGAGGCTCCGGCACCCAGGGTGGTTTTCTGGGATGCGCCACAGCCGCCCTCCTGTGTGTGGACTGGGTGCGGGGCTGGGTGAGCAGCCTGTTCCACGGGTCTGAGACCCCCCCCCCCACCGCCCCACCCCTCGGGCTCCAGGACCTGCAGCCTCTCCACGCCTGGTTTATTATGCACGAGGCAGGCAATTTGCCTCCCGCCCCGGGGACCCATCCCGGAGACAAGAAGGTAGTTTGTTCTCTGTAATGGCTTGTGCTGGAGCGTGCAGGGCAGCAGTGGGAGGGCTGGGGGCCGGGGTCCCGTGGCTCACTCCTTCCTCTTCAGTGGCTTCTGTTCTTGCCCCCACTGCCCTCATCCTTCTGCTCTGTGCTCTTGAGTCTAGTGGTCGCTTCTCCCATCAGTTTCTTTGTGCAGGGTGGGGGTGAGCGGGGAGGGGGTGAGTGGGGAGGGGCGCAGAGATGACAGCAACGTCCCCTCCCTGTGCGGACCAGCTTCTGGGGACTGGCTCCCTCCTCCTTCCCTAGGCTCTCTGTCCCTCCTTCTTCCTCTGGCTCCTTCGTCCTCTGTTCTTAGCTGACCCAACCCTGATCCCTGTGCCCACAGGAAGATACCCTAGTGCCCTCCCGTCATTACACTGATGGAAACTCCCGATGGATCCCAGGGTGGGCACCTGCCTCACCTGAGGGCTTGCCCACGGCCTTCTCATTCACCAGGTGCTTCCCTTGTGAAGCCCAGAGGCTGCCAGGAAAGAGATGAACAGACAGACAGACAGACAGAGATTGCCAGGCTGGGGTCTCCTGGGGTGAGGGGTGTCGGATCCACCAGTGACCGTGGCCGGGCTGGTGGGTTTCTGCACACACTCAGAAGGAAGCTGGATGGCGTCCCTGTGGTCCCCACACAGAACTGTCCCCGGCTCTGACCCCTGCCTGCCCTGGGCCATCAGCACCTCGAGGCCAGGCTCTGGAAGTCATGTCCGGGGGGGGCGGGGGGCGTCCACACAGCACGACCGAGTGTGAGTGCAGAGGAGCAGGTGCGCGCCGTCCGAGTCCGGTGTGTGGGCTGCGTGCAGGGAGGCCTCAGGGTCTCCGAGCCTCCATTCTCCCCACCGCGAAGGAAGGAGGCCGCCTAGCATGGACTCTGACGCCCCACAAACTGTGCTGCCACGTGAGGGCAGAGGCCATCCCAGAGCCTCCCAGGCAGGGGCATGCTGTCTGTGCTCATGGATTCAGGAGGGCTTCCCGTACGAGGCGGCCCATGAGGAGCAGAGCAGAGTAAGGAGTCGCCAGGGAGGGTGGGATGGGGGTGGCAAGAGGGATTGGGGGCCCATGTGTGATGGAAACAGGGCAGACACTGGGCTGGGGTGCAAATAGAGCCTCGAGCAGAGTGTGGGGTGGGCTGGTTAGAATCAGGGGGCACAGAAATCCCAGGTGATGTCCTCGGGGAGCAAGGGGTGCAAGGGAGGAGCCAGAGGGGGCAGCAAGCTGGGAAGGGGAAGGGGAGGGAAGTTTCAGGCCACGACCTGGCCAGGCCCAGCGGCCCAGGAGCCTCCAGGGCACTCCAGGGCATTGTGGGGACCCGGACTTCCCTGAATCTTTTCTGAGCCTCGTTGTCCTGGAGCCTGTCCCCTGCGGTTTGCTCAACTCCCCAATAACGCGGGGGCGCCTCCTCCAAAGAACTTGTGGGTCTGTGGTCAAGGTGACCCTGCTTCTCAGGAAAGGACGGCTGGAGCCTCTGGGGCCTGCGCTTGTGTGGGGTGGGCGTGCATGGCGAGGTCCCTGCCGCCGGTGGGACGTGCCTGTGCCCAGGCTGTGCCAGGGTGGGAAGGTACGCGTTGGGGCTGCAGAGGGGCTCAGGGGGTCTCATGTGCACCTGCCGGGGCTCAGCCGCTGCTCCAGGAGAGGGAGAAGTCAAGGGGAGGCAGAGGCTGGGGGGGGGGAGCGTGGGCGGTGCAGGGTGAGTGATACCCGGGGAGCTGGCCAGGCAGCAGGATGAATGGGCCCGACAGGGAGGAGGAACCTCTCCTCTCCTGGGCTGCAGATCTCAGGAAAGAGAACAAAGGAGCAGGCCCGAGGCAGAGGCAGCGCCGAGGGTGAGCGGATGCCAGAGCGTGGAGGGCGGAGGGGGCAGAGCTGTAGGAGACCGGTCTGGAAAGCAGGCTGGGGACCTGCTCCCGGCCGCTGTGGGGGGGCCCAGGCTGGGAGCAGATGGAACCCCACTCCCCCCGCCCCCCCCCCGCCCCCCCCCGTCTTTTCACAGGGGGAGGCCCTACCAGGGGAGAGATGCTAATCCCGCCTGGGTCAGGGGGGCCGAGGGCAGGGCCAGCAAGAGGCTGCCGGGCACCCCACAGCCTTCCAGGGGCCCAGGAGGGCGCGCTGATCCCGGAAGCCCCCTCACCTCCGTTCGTGGAGGATGGGGATCCCTCCGCCCTGGCGGGCCCGCAAGGCATCCCTGTATCGCCTGCGCCCCAGTGAGGACCAACCAAACCAGGTCACACGGTGCCCGACGTCCCGCGGGTGCTGGGTGGATACTCCGCGGACACCCCCGGCGCGCAGCCGTGCGCCTCACGCCAGGACCCTCCGGGGAGGATCGTATTTTCCCACAGTGTGGACGAGAAGGTCAAGGTCCCCTGTCAGCTCCGGGAGCATTTCAAACTCAAGTCGTAGCATCCCTAGGCTTGAGCAGTCTGTTTTTCACTTAAAAAAGAAAACAAGCTTAATATGTTTATAGGTTTGATTTATTTTTATTAGCTTCTATGCTGGTCAACATAACATAATTATAAATTCAAGATTACAGTGAAAATCACTACCATTTTAATTTAAAAAAACAGCGTAGGAGGTTCGCAGGCTATATATACTGTCTCCCGTATTTCTCCTGGGAACGTTAAAAAAAAATCTTGTCAGAGAAAGAAAGGGCTTGAATCGGAAGGAGAAGGAAACAGGCGAGGAGGGGGGCGTGGGAGCTCGGGGCAGGAACCTGGGAGGCCAGAGCCCTCCTCGCCCCCCGCCCGCCGCCTCTGGGGAGGACTGGGATTCCCATCAGCCCCCGGAGCCAAGCCCGGCACCTGTTGGGGTCCCTCCGGGCTCTGGGGGTGCAGCAGAGAACCCCGAGTCTGTTCCCCACGGCCCCGGGGGTCTGGCTTCTGGTCTCCCACAAAGAAACCGGGTCTGGGCCCACAAGGGAGGGTCCTTGTCGCTGTGTCTGTCGCAGTGTAGGAGACCAGCTCCTCAGTCAGGGCCCCACTGAGCAGGTAGGCGAGGAAGGCCTCCTGCCTCCATGCTCCCCAGCCGCACCCCTTCCAACACGCACAGTCGGGGGCGGGGCCGGGGAGGAGAAGGGTTCCTCTTGGTGTAATTATCTGTCAGGTACAGCGGGGACACCTCAGCCGCCCGACCACGCAGGAGAATTAATGACACGTGCACGCCGATTCGGTGGCATGAGCTCGCCCTCAGCCCTAGGCGCTCAGCCAGGCCAGCCGGAGACCGCTGACCCGCCGGCATCTGCCCCGGGCCCCGGCTGGATACTGACCGGCTCCCTCCAGTCGGGGGCACCTTGCCGGGCAGGATGGGAGCTCCGTTTGGCCCTTAGAGGAGACCAATGCCAAGAAAGGAAGCAAACAGAGTCCTTGGCTGTTTCTGACGACAGCGGTTGCAGGTGGGCCGAGGCCTGTCACCCCGAAACGGACGGAAGGGTGTCGGGCCCCTGTCTGTCAGCAAGGGCAGCCACTTTTCAGGATCTAGCCACCGGGTCTAGGGCCACGCGAGGCTCTTCACACACGTACTTTCATCGGTCCCCACGACGAGGCCCCGTGGACTGTGGGCTCGGGCTCTCGGGTCTCTGAGGAGCGACTGCCGGTCACACAGCTGCTCGTGTCCCGCCAGGGCCAGCTCGCCATGCGCCAGGACGGGGCTCCGCGGAGGGACCGGGAGGCCACAGAGGGGCGGAGGGTCATCACCACTTACGGTGTGGGCTTTTGTGTGTCCCTCTCCAAAGTACGCACGGTCTGTCCAGCTCCTCTGATGCTTTGTGGGGATGTCATGAGCTAGCAAGTTTGGCGCATGTAGGTGCTCAAGAAAGGAGGCTCCTCCTCCTTCAGCCTCTTCCCACAAGTCCCTCTGCACACAGGGAGCTCAGAGCTGGGATGCCTTGGAGGACCGTTTTGGGTCAGGGGTCCCAAACCTTTCTGTGCCCAGGACCCTTTTAGGCGAATACTGAATCCTATGGACTCCTTCTCACTGTTAAGAGCAAGAAGTCCTGTCCCCTTCAAGGTCCTTCCAGCCAGACTGAGTCCAGCCGACGTGAGACAGACGAACAGGAGAAAATCAAATTTAATAGTGTTTGTATGGGGCATCCACACAGACATGGAAATTCCAAAGACACTCGGGCAAAATGAGGTCAGTAAGTCCCCCTGAGCTCAGGGGAAGGGGACAGGGGTCTGGGACTTCCCAGGGAAGGAAATTTCTTCACAGGGAGACAAGGAGAGGGCAGGTTTTGGGAATTAGATGTGTGCCCCGCCATAGCGATGGGTCACTCGGGTCGAATGCATCTCTGCTAATAACCCTTATTCCGGCAAAGACCCCAGTTTGGAGTCTTCCGCGTAGGTAAGGGAGGGGCAAAGATTCTGAATAGTCCTTGTGCCAAAGTGGGCCATCTGGGGGCAGCCTGCCCTTGACTCCTAGGGCACAATGTTCCCGAATGCAGGACCTGAAACACGAAGGATTACCAAGGAAGCCAATTTTGCTGAGATACTGTGACCGAAAGAATCAAAACAAACACATCTGTGACACGGTCATCTACCACCTCCTTCAATAAGGCATTCAACGACCGGGTCTAGCGGCAGATCTAATAACTGTCATAATTTCCAAGGTGGGATGAGTGCGGATGGAATTTCGGGGAGCCTGCGGCCCCAGACGGAATATGAAGGCACCTCGGTTCCTATGAGACACAGCCGCCCAGGTACTGGTAACACTAGCGGGGGTTGTGGGAGAGAAATCTCTGATTCGCTTAGAGTTAGGGAAAATGTGTCTCTCTCGCCCAGGTCCCCAGAACTCCCCCCAAAGCCTGTCCATGCGTCTCAGGTTAAGAGTGGAAGCAACAGGCTAATGAGAATTAAGAGCAACTTAGGGGTAGGGCCAGTGGGGAGACCGGAGACAGTGTGATGGCACACGGGCCTTCCTTCTGCGGGGCTGTGCCCAGGAAGGCCTTCTGGAACATACAGGTGTTTCATGAGCCAGGCAGCCCGGACCCGGAGGTGGGATCAACCACCTGGGCACCCGAAGGGGTGGGCAGTAGACGCAGGAGGCGCCCCCCTCGGCGCCCCTCCCCCGATCCCAGCTGACCACTGCCTCCCTGTGCCCCCTCGTCCTCTGCCCTCCTCTGCTGAGGTGAGCACGGGCCCCTCTGTCCAGCCTGCTGTCCCCACCCCTCCACACTGCATGTGCACGTGGCCCTGCACGGTTCTCCGTGGCTCCGCATGGCTCGAGGCTGGACATGACTCAGCTTGTTAGGACTTGGGTTGGGTGGCAGGAAGGAGCGGGCTCAGAGGAGTGGCAGAGGCTCCTTCAAGTTGAAGAGAAAGGTTGGCTTGCCGTTCAGGCGGGACATGGAAAAGCCACTGGCACTGACTGGGGGTGAGGAAGTTGGGGGCAGACGCCCTTGGCTCTGGCTGGATCGAAGGAGCCACGCGTGCCCTGGGAGCCGAGGGGCACACAGCCTTGGAGGGGGGCACACAGAGCAAAGAATGCCCACCTCAGGCTCCATGATGCACCTGTTCCCTGACTGCCGTGGGGCCCTGAGCCTTATGTCCCCACTTTGAGCCTGTTTCTTCCACTGAGAGAGAAGGAGCCCTTCCTCTCTGTTCTCAGGGGTGACCTGTGAGTGCCAAGGTGCTGTACACCTGTTTGCTGTTATTAACAGGAAAATACAGGTTTTCCTGGTTGTCCTCTGGAGTTGGTCTTGTTTGGATGGAGCTTTAAATCCACGAGATCTGCAGCCTGAAGAACTTTCCCAGCTCAGTCCCTCACCTTTCTGAACCATATCAGGCAAGCACAGTCTTCTGCAGACCCTGGAAAAGGTCTGTCTTTGTTATTCGGCTTTTCCTAAGATGCTAAATTCTTAAAGGGCCTACGGTACCTTAGACTTCATAGATAACCTCTATATCTCCCTTTGTAGAGCCTCAAAATCCTATGAAAAGGCACAGATAAGGAAACTGAGGCTCATTTATACAGAAAATTAGTGACCACGTGGGTCCAGGAATCCATCTTCTGACTTTTTCTAGGACTCACTTGCATCAGAATGAAGACAGACTCAGTGATGCAAAGGGCCTGGGGTGGTAATGCAACACTGAAATCCTTCTCACTTGAAGGAAAACTGGCTGGAACTCTTTACAGGTGTTTCCCTTATCCTTGGGTCATCATCCCTGTTGCTGAGTCGTTTTCCCTTACTCACCACGGCTTCAGGGAGACACCGGAGTGATTTCCTGTTCCAGGGAAACTCCAAGAGCTCATTTTGTGTCCGGAGCCCTCCCTGCCCGTGTCCTCGAGGTGATGCTGCCCTCTGGTGGTGACATCGTGAACTACAGGTGCACAGACCCCCCCCTAGGGTCTCACCTGTCCCCAGCAGGCATCTGTCGCTCTGCACTCCCCTCAAGTGGGACTGTCACTCACGGCACACTGACCTTGCCCGAGGGACCCACCCCAGGCCCCGAGAGGGACTTTGCGCTTGCAGACTTGGCTTGCAGCAGCTCAGCACCTGCACACCCCACAAAGCTTCGTCTCCAGCCCCCAGCCCCTGGCTCTCCAAGCCCCCAGCCAGCCCAGGACCTTCCTGGGGGGGTGCTGGAGAGGGCACCGGCATTCTGCCCTTCTACCTGAGGTGTCAGACCACCTGCCTGGCGTGTCATGCCCGATGTGCAGACACGGAAGCAGAGGCAGAGTTTAAATCAGGGGTTCTTAAACCCTGTAGTTTCATTATCCCTTACACTCTTAAAAATAACGAAGGACCCCGAGGCGCTTTTGTTGACGCGGGTTCTATGTATCCACACTTGCTGTATTACAAACTGGCAATCAAAAAAAGTACTTATTCATTCACATAAAAATAGCAGTAATAAACTTATTACATGTTACCGTAAACAGCGTTTTGTGAGAAGGGTGGCATTGTTTCGTAAATCTCTGGACACTTGGCTGCTGGAGGACAGGTCAGGCGGCCGCTCAAACACTGCAACACGCGCTCACGACCCAACCGGAGAAAGGGGAATGCGGGGCTCCGGGGGTCCCCTCAGTGGGGGTGCAGCTCCCGATCTCGGGGTCATGAGTGTGAGCCCCACGTTGACAGTAGAGATTACTTAAACATTTTCTTAAAATAAAAGGGAAGTAACATTGTAATGTTTGTGTGGAAGTAGTTTCAGCCTCGTGGATGCCCTGAAAGGGACTTGGGGAACCCCCCGGAACCCCAGGATCGAACTTTGAGAGTCACCGGCGTAACTAAGGCTCCGGTGGCTGCACAGCCGGGGCGAGCCGGTGGAGCCAGGTTGGCACACCAGCCGGCCCCTCCGGGCGGCGGGGGCTTCTCGGTAACACGCGGGTGGATTCTCCGTGGCCCGAGGCGTCCGGTGCCGCCGCTCCCGGCCCAGCTCTGGGCGGTTCTGTGTCCGGCTGCGGCCCCACAGGGGTGTCTGCACGTTACTGGGCCCGAACTGTGACAGCACCTGCAGGAACGGGGACAGGCCGGTGGGGCCTCCTTCCGCCCCCTCCTCCTCTTGGGAAGTCAGCTCTGGGTTCTACACTTTTCCGAGAAGAGGTGCCTCTCACACCCGCACGCGGTTCCACCAGGTTCATCCCGGCACTCAAACCCCAGCCCTTAGGGCCGGGGGCGGGGCCAAGAGCCGGCGGGGGCGGGGGGAGGACGGAGGAGGCTGTGCCGGAGGCGGGGCCTGGC